>NW_024121308.1:132962-189927 GCF_016745375.1 Pimephales promelas | reverse complement strand
GAGATCCTGCATTGCCTGCGATCTGTGCAGTGCTATCAAGACGCATAATTGCCTTTCAGCTGTTTATGAACGCCGTTGACTTACCGTTATATAATATATGACTTACCTCAACCCCGTCCCTAAACCTAACCGTCACTGGGTTAATGGCATTTATGACTGTTCCCTACCAAAAATAGATATGACTTACCTCAACCCCATCCCTAAACTTAACCGTCACTGGGGTTAATGGCATTTATGACTTGAGATTTGACTGTGTGTAACAGACACGCAGAATGACGCGGACGTTAATGGCGTAGGCATACACATACACGCCGATACACGCAGATAGTTCAAAATGCGTAGAGATAACATGCCACCTGACTCAAAAGTGGCGTGTATGTTTACGCAAAAGTCATGATGTCATGTTGGTATGCCAGACTTTGCACTTCTCCCTGGTCGCCTCAGCGCTGAGTGAATTTCCTCCTCTCTATTGAAAGAGCTGCATGAGGCACGTCTTTTTAAAGATAGTTCACCCGTGTTCTTCTGGTTGCAGTCGAAACCTATCTTTCTCTGATTGGCACGAGCGCTGCTTTGTGTGCCTGGGCATTGAGCACGCTAGAGCAGCGCTCGTGGATGATTCATGTTTCTTCTGTGGGAACATGACCATCGCGACACTGAGATCTAGACTCAATGACCTTACAGTGAGAGTCCCCGCATCTGCTACCCGATCTGCTTCCTCCTCGAGGGGATGCTCTTCGGCTCGCGGACAGGGTGATCTGACGGTGACGGTGTAGAACAAAAACCCGACGCTTGTTCCTCGGGCCACACCCCCCCAGCAGTGTTGAACCCACCAGTGCTGCGGTGATTCAGACGAGCGCCTCTTCAGAGGTGCCATCTGTTTCATTCGGTGCTCCGGAGGAGGACGCGATGTCGATCGTGGCGTCACAAGGTGGGCTAGACTCCTTGGAAGTGAGGATGCGGCTGCGTTGCCTCCCTCGGGAGTGCCAACGTTGCCCGTGTCTGATCCCGAGATGACGGCCATGCTGTCTTGGGCCGCCGTGAGCATTGGGCTGGAGTGGAACCCTCCACCCTGCCCCGATTGCTCACGGATGGATGATTGGATTTTGGGCAAGGCTGCCGCTTCACGGCTGCAGACGACCTCAATTCCTTTATTCCCCGAACTGCATGGGGAACTGACAAAAGACATGGAAGGCTCCTTTGACCTCCCATGACCTCCATCCCATGATTCTGGGTCTGAGGTCTGGGTTTTTGCAGCCCTTACTTCATTGTCCCCAAGAAGACCGGTGGGTTACGACCGATCCTAGATCTTCGCGTTTTTGAACCGTACTCTTCACCGACTGCCGTTCAAAATGCTCACGGCCAAACGCATTTTCGAGTGCGTTCGGCCACAGGATTGGTTTGCAGTGATAGACCTGAAGGACGCGTACTTTCATGTCTCCATCTTACCTCGATACAGACCGTTCTTCGGTTTGCTTTCGAGGGACAGGCATATCAGTACACGGTTCTCCCATTCAGGTTGGCTCTGTCCTCTCGCGTCTTTGCGAAGATCGTAGAGGCAGCCCTTGTTGCCCTTCGCGAACACGGGGTTCGCATCCTGAATCATCTCGACGATTGGCTAATCTTGGCACACTCTCGAGATCAGGTCTGCGAACACAGAGACCTTGTGCTCCGGCACCTAACCCGTCTGGGCCTTCGGGTCAATCGGGAGAAGAGCAAACTTTGCCCCGTGCAGAGGATCTCTTTTCTCGGTATGGAGATAGACTCGGTCGCCATGTCCGCGCAGCTCATGAGCGAGCGCGCACACTCACTGCTGGCTTGTCTTCCACAGTTCGAGGGCAAGAGTGCGGTCCCACTGAAACTTTTTCAGAGGCTCCTGGGGCACGACATCCACAGCCGCGGCAACGCCGCTCGGACTGCTTCATATGAGACTGCATCAGCTGTGGCTTTGCGATCGAGTCCCGAGGTGGGCATGGCATCGCGGTACGCTCAGAGTTCCAGTAACTCCGACCTTCTTCCAGTGGACGAACCTTCTTCCAGTTCTTTCCTTCTTCCTCAGCTTTTTACTGGCCGGGGTCCCTCTACAGCGAGTTTCCAGGCATGTTGTTGTCTTCAGAGATGCCTCTGCCACGGGTTGGGGAGCCATGTGCAATGGACATGCAGCAGCTGGTTCCTGGACAGGACCCCAGCGCCTTATGCATATCAATTGCCTCGAGTTGCTTGCAGTACGCCTGGCCCTGCACCGCTTTCGAGCACTGCTCAGGGGTCAACACGTACTTGTCCGTTCAGACAATACCGCAACAGTAGCGTACATCAACCGTCAGGGTGGTCTACGCTCACGTCGGATGTCACAACTCGCACGCCACCTCCTATTATGGAGTCAGAAGCACCTGAGGTCCCTTCGTGCTATTTACATTCCAGGAGAGCGGAACCTGGCAGCCGACGAGCTGTCACGGTTCCGTCCAGTCTTTGGCGAATGGCGACTCTATCCCCAGTCGGTCCAGCTGATTTGGGACCAGTTTGGGGAAACACAGATAGATCTGTTCGCTTCCCACGACTCATCCCATTTCGCCTGGTTTTACTCTCTGACCGAGGGCACGCTCGGCACAGACGCCCTGGCGCACAGCTGGCCGCGGGGTCTACGCAAGTATGCGTTTGCCCCAGTGAGCCTTCTCGCACGGACTCTGTGCAAGGTCAAGGAGACTGAGGAGCAGGTCTTGTTGGTCGCCCCATATTGGCCCACCAAGACCTGGTTCTCCGAACTTATACTTCTCGCTACAGCACCTCCTTGGCCAATTCCTCTGAGGAAGGACCTCCTCTTTCAGAGAGGGGGCACACTGTGGCATCCTCGTCCCGATCTATGGAGGCTACACGTGTGGCTCCTGGATGGGACGAGGCAGGTTTGAGTACCCTGCCACCTGCGGTGGCGGCTACCATCACTTCCGCTAGAGTGTCGTCCACTAGACACGTCTATGCGTTGAAGTGGAACCTCTTCGTTAACTGGTGCTCTTCTCGCCGAGAAGACTAACGGAGATGCTCGATCAGTGTCGTGCTTTCCTTCCTGCAAGAAGGGTTGGAGCGAAGGCTGTCTCCCCCCACATGATTATTTTAGAAATTAGATTTATTTTAGATACTGGTTGCAATATTGCAGGTTGATGGCTTCAACAGAAGCAATGACCATCGATTAACAGTGTTGTTGCTCACAGTCGGGCTATAAGTTTTGCCAAAATTCGTAAAAGTTTAAGTTATCGCCAAAAATCAATTTCCCTATGGATTTTTTACTTCCAGAACCTGACTTTTGCACTCAATTGCAAGGACTCTGGAGATCACTCAAATGAACAATTGATAAAGTTTGGCTTGCTGAATATTAGATGCCTTTCTACTAAAGCACTTATTAATTGTTAGTTATATGATCACAGATCACAACCTGATGTGCTCAGTTTGACAGCTAATGTGCCCCGTGCCCGAGTGCTGCCAAATTTACTGCTCTACCCATTTATGCATCTCTCCGCACCTCCTGCTACCTTACACTAGCAGGCGTAGACACCCATTAATGTAGACATGTTAATGTAGATGTCACCGGGGAGTCGGAGAGGCCGGACGCCGACAGAAGACAGGTGAGGATTCAACAGCATAACTGGTTCTCTCAGATTCACAGCAGAACAGTTTCTCTCAGGCCGACAGAAGACAGGTGAGGATTCAACAGCATAACTGGTTCTCTCAGATTCACAGCAAAGCTGGCCCTCTTCTCAGGACCCAGGCCGACAGAAGACAGGTGAGGATTCAACAGCATAACTGGTTCTCTCAGATTCACAGCAGAACAGTTTCTCTTTTCACAGGATTCGGATGGACGGAGAGGAGTACGGAATCCACAGCAAAGCTGGCCCTCTTCTCAGGACCCAGGCCGACAGAAGACAGGTGAGGATTCAACAGTCTAACTGGTTCTACTCACAGGATCCAGAGAATCCGGATGAACAGGGAAGAGTACGGATTCAACGGCGAAGCTGGCTCTCTTCACAGGGCTCAGGCAGACAGGGAGATAAAAGTGAGGATTCAACAGCATAACTGGTTCTACTCACAGAATCCAGATGGACAGGGAGGAGTAAGGATTCAAACTGCAAAGCTGGCTCTCCTCACAGGGCTCAGGCAGACAGAGGGATAAAGGTGAGGGTTCAGCAGCACAGCTGGCGCTACTCACAGAGTGCAGAAGACGGGGAGGAGTAAGGATTCAACAACGAAGCTGACTCATGCAAGCAGAGAGTCAAGCTGACAATTCAACAGCAGACTGATACTTCACAATCCCACATAGAGATTAAAGAGGAGAAAAAGGAGAATTTCACCACTAGATGACTTCCTCCATCCAACGAGATGCGGGCGATATATCCACAGCCAGAACCGTTTCCCCGATGTCACTGCAATACACTTCCACTCGTGTTTAACTGTAATTCACACAAATCTGCACACGTGATTTAATGAACAACACTGCAAAGTCTTGTCACTCACAAACTAGGGCGTAGACAAGGGGTCTGGTCCACTGCACAGCACTACAATCTCTTGGACTTCTTCCAATAAAGCGTGGGACATTCAAACTTCCTCCAAAAAGACATATTTACACCTCATGAAGTCTCATCACATCCTCCAAACAGATTTCTCGTATCACAGTCCAAACATCAACAGCACTTATCTCTTATCCTCCACGGTTCTCCTCTTCTCCTTCCTCTCCCTCCTCCTTTCCTCATTTCATCCTTTCATCCTTTCCTCCTGTGTTGTCCATCCTCCTCCCCTCCCTGTGTTGAAGATGAGATATCCTTTTATCCTTCCCAACTGACAACGTGTCCCAATTGCGATCGCAATAATCTTCTCCTGCACCTGCTTTGAATCAACTAATAATCCTCCGTCTCTGCTCGGAGTTTTCCGGAACTGGAGTCTTCCGGGTCCCACACCGGAAATCCCTCCCTCAGAAACCCGGCCATGATAAAAGGTTCCGCCTGCCTTTTTGTCACCCGGTGACATAGATAGTCACAGACCCTGACCCATCAACATTGTACATACTGGAATGAGTTTTATGTGAATCGGACGCCCTTATGACACAGCAGTTTTGACCTTTATCCTTCCTCATCTACTTCAACATGCCCATTTGATTCTTCCTCTTAATCAAAAGATTCCTCAAGGAAATTAATTATTAAGAAACAAGCAACCACTTTATTCTGAAGGGATATTGTTATACTCTATAATATGGCGAGTATTTGTTGTAAATAAGTTGTGTAAAGATGGTAGCTGAAGGTTGGAGAAAGGCATCCCTTTTATTGTATGTGTTATAAATTCAGACTCAGATTATGTAAAAAATAAACTTTATTTGAAATTACGGCAAAATATTATACACACCCAAATGAGTTAGCAAATAAAAAAATGGTCGAAAGACTGATAGAGAAGTTAAGAAGACTGACTTTGTTCTAATTTAATTCATTCTTCATTTTTACAATGGCAATTTTACATAAAGGCAACAGAGTTAAAATAATTTATTTTTACATTATGACTGTTTGTGATCTCCTGGAGGGTTACAAAATAGAATACCACTTCTTCTAATGGTAATTTCCCATTGAGGTAAGTTGAACCATATGCAAGTTGAAACATTTTGTTCAGGGTTGTATGTCTTCCATTTGAATTTGTTATTCATAGAATTTCATGATTATCAATATTTTCATAGTTTCCTATAAAGGTATCTGCCACTATCAGATAACCCAGCTTTAAAGTCAAAAGTCAGATTTGGCGTTTGGACCTTGTCTGCAGGTGAATCACATGTTGATACTCTGGTCTTCAAATAATAAATGGAGGGCTTTATAGTGTAACTCTACTTTGAGAAGTCAGTCACTTACCTGGTAATACTGGAGGTTACTGTGGAGAAGAGGATGCATTCAAAATTGAAAACTGTCCTGCTTTTTGAAGGCCATCCACTACACAATTTGTTTAGGGGACTCAGAAGCTCTTTCAGTGAGCGATTGGTTCTGCCTCGGTGTTCTAGTGAGCGGATGAGAAGATCTTTTGTCCCAGCAGCAGTCAGATATTTTAATGAACATTGTTAATTATTGAGTGACATCCAGGCCTTTAATAGAGTTAGTGTTTGATTATTTTTGCACTGTGAAATTGAATATTTCTTGTAGTTGTGTCTTATCAGGTTTTGGTCATTCTTTTAATGCATATTTATTTATTTATTTATTTGTCTGTTAGTTGTGTACTGTGTTTAAGGTTGTACGGTTGGTGGCAAACCAGTTTCCCAACCGGGATTAATAAATTTTCAGTCAATCAATCAATCAATCAATCAATTACCTGATGAAACTGGTAAAACGAGGGGCTTAATGTGTCTAGAACTGAAGCATAATAGGAATGGTTAATGTTTCCAAATGATTATATTTCCCTGATAAAACGACTCGTGTTTATTTTCAGAAACATTTCGATTTTAATGTGGCACAAAGGTGTATATATAAATTGGTTGGAACTTTTTTGGCAACTGGCATGAACCTTGGCATCATAAGGAGGAAATTTGTAGTCATGTCAGGAACCTCTGGGAAACTTTGCAACCTAAGCTTCTTTGACACAGAGCTCTAGAACCGTAGCAGGGACTGGAGTTGCAGCAGAATGAACCTTCACAGTGATTCTGTCGAGCCTTTGCAGGATTTGGAGCAGCAGTGACTGGAAACTTTATGGCCATCTTCACTGGTAATTCTGGAGAAGCCCTGACCAGGATCTCTGGGCCCAAGGCAGCTGAGAAAGAGAGCTATGTGAAACCCCTTCTTTGGGACCCGGATGCCAGTGGCAGAGACTTCCAGGGCATCATCAGTGCGAGGAACTTGTGGGACAGGCTGAACAGAAAGCTCTGGGTGACTCCATTGTTAAAAATATGATTGGATGGTGCAGGACTTAAAGGAACACTCCGACTTTTTGGGACTTTAGCCTATTCACCTTACCCCCTAGAGTTAGATAAGTCCATACATACCTTTTTCATCTCCGTGCGTGCTATAAGTCTGTTTGACGCACCCACCGCTAGCCTAGCTTAGCACAAAGACTGGATGTGAATGGTTGCAGCTTTCATACTAATCAAAATGAGTGACAAAATAACGCAAACGTTTTCCTATTTACATGTTGTGGTTTGTATAGTCACAGAGTGTGCAAATATCAAGGCCATATGAGACACAGACATCTTTTGACCGTATAAATACTATATTTTCTGAAGGGGAAGCACTGCTACTTGGGCAGAGTGATAACAATCACCTGAGACGCACCGTGACGAGGAGCAGAGAGTTCGCTTCGCTCAGCGTTGGAATAAAGAGTCAGCAATTACTAACGTTAGATAGAAAAGCATAGTTTATCATGGGTGTTTGCTTTATTGTATGAGCTGTGACAACCCAGACAGCAAACTGACATTGAATCAACGTGGAAACGACGTCTCTCATGACATTGAAACAACGTTGATTTGCTCATCGAATTAACGTTGAACCAACGTCAGACGCGGCATTCTTCAAAGCTAAATAAAATCGAAAATTGGTTTGCTTTCATAACGTTGAAACAACGCGTTGATTTTATGTTGATTTTCCGTTAGTTTTGAAAGAATGACGCGTCTGACGTTGGTTCAACGTTAATTCGATGAGCAAAACAATGTCAGATCAACGTTGTTTCGATGTCATATTTCCACGTTGATTCAATGTCAGTTTGCTATCTGGGAATAAACAGGGGAGACCAGGTAATACAGTACCATGTTTCATTGATTTCCAACCAAAAACGCACCCAGATTTATAAATATCACATGAATAAATAATTATTATTACAGGAATCAATATATTTTAAATGCAATTTATTAGCTGAACCAAATGTATTCAACAGTAGCCTATATAATATACAGTATTGCATTACTATAGGATAGAATAAGGGGAAAGTAATAGCACAAATTGTTTTTGCACAATGAACTCACAGCCTATCGTACCCTTTTGCACGCTCAAGTTCGTTATTTCCATGGTTATTTCAAATTTAGGCTACTAGGCGCGCCGCGCGCAGGGTGCAAGTTCAACGCGGTGAACGCGCTCGTTTTTTTCCCCAAGCGCGTCCGCACCGCATCAAGATAAAAACATATTCATACCCTAATCATATAATAGTCTCACTAACGTTACATTAGATCTGGCTAAAGGCACTGTTACAGTAGGTCATCTAAAAACATAACGGAACACTTACCTCAGCCGCAGGTGATCCACTTGTCCTGTCTGTGCTATCGATGGGATGGCCGTATCCTTCAGCACATTATGGTCCGTGTGGCAAATTCCATTTTTTCAAAATAGTCGTCCTCATTGAAATGTACCGAGCAAACATAATGTCCCTTGATAATCTTAGGTGTGTTTGGATAAATATCCAGAGTAAGTTAGCCATTTCTTCATCCAGTCAGCGTTTTTAGTTGGAATTCTGTGAAACATGGTTACCTCCCCTGTTTACAGTCGCAGCTATTTACAATAGAGCGAAAACCCATGACTCTAAACTACGCTTTTACTATTTATAAATTGCTGACTATATTACCCAAACACCGAGCGAACTCTCCGCTCCTCACCACGGCGTGTCTCCGGTGATGCGGTTATTACGCCGTCAAAGTAGCAGTGCTTCGCCTTCAGAGAATAGTTCCCAGGTTTTATACGGTTAAAAGATGTCTGTGTCTCATTTGACTTTGTTATTTGTACATTATGTGACTATACAAATCACAACATGTAAATAGGAAAACGTTTGCGTTATTTTGCCACTCATTTGGATCAGTATGAAAGCTGCAACCAGTCACATCGAGTCTTTGTGCTAAGCTAGGCTAGCGGTGGGTGCGTCAAATAGACTTATAGCATGCACGGAGATGAAAAAGGTATGTATGGACTTATCTAACTCTGGGGGGTAAGGTGAATAGGCTAAAGTCCCAAAAAGTCGGAGTGTTCCTTTAACTAAAACTAAACTAACTATTTACAATATACAGTGATGTAGTGGTGCCTGGAGAAGTGGGTATACTCTTCATTTATGCTCCCAATATTTTTTTAAGCGTCCCAGCAAAGGAACGCTCTGTGTTATAAACATTGACATGTAAGGCTACTAGTCTTGCATTAGTATTCAATATGCAAGACTATAGAATATAGAGTGTAATGAATACAATGGAACATATAGAATCAGTAGTATTCTTGCATATTAGGGCCGCACATATGGTTTTCTAAATACCCAGGTGCCAGGTCCCATAAATGATATCGATCAACCCCCGAGAAAATTTTGATTTTCCTGATCTCGACATGAGCATTTTAAGGTGTTTTGATGGCCAAAAAAATTGACAACAGTAGCTTTAAAAGCATGAAGTAGCCTATTTGATCAGATTCTTAAACATAAGAATCAGTTCCAGTTTTCTTTCCTAAATTAATCAATGTTTTTTGGACTAACTGTTTTAATTTAATTAATGGTTCAATTGCTCACTCATAAAGACAGTCACTTGTCGCTGCCCTCTGGCTTAATGATGCAAGTGGCGCAATCACAGACAAGCGGAGTTATACAAACAGTAAAAATTCGAACACATTCGAAAAAACGTTATATATATCCGTATACCTGCGTATACCCTGCACTACACCACTGGCAATATACATCCCTAGGCAAGTAGTTCCGCAAGACGCTAAAACTACCACCCCAAGCCAAGGCGCCGAGGCCAGCCAGCCCCGCAAGACGCTAAGGCTGGAGAGATGGAGGGGCTAACTTAACTAAGTAAAACTAAACTAACTATTTACAAGAAGCACACATCCCTAGGCAAGTAGTTCCGCAAGACGCTAAAACTACGGCCTCAGGCCAAGGCACCAGACGCAACCGAGGCAAGAGGTCCTCGCTGCAGTCTGTAGCACGATAACATAGCTGGATGGTCCAATACGTAGTGGATGGAGGCGATTCTAGGGTCAGAGCTTTAGGGGTGCTGAGCACCCAATGAGTCCCACTGCCACCACCCACATACACTCCCTCTCTTCATTTTATTTATTTATTTGTAAGGGGGGACAGTGTACACATTAATGTACCCGAGTTAGCTAAAAGAGCTAATTTTCATCGGTAGTTCCCCAGCCAGCAGTAAAAAAAGGCAACCTTAAAGATATTAACAAATTTGTAAAACTATGTTGGGTGGACTCTGTTCCTCTAGGGGGGAATTTTGTACATTTTAAGGTTAAATGCATCAATCTCGTGCTCTTTGAGAGATCAAAATTAAGAGCTTCAACCCATGATCTGCTCGTTGAACAAAGAAAAACCATTTATTTGTACCAGGACAATAAAGAGGGCTCAAACATCTTTTTAGTTGAGTCTCAGTCTACATTACATTATCAAAGGTGTTTTAGGATCCCACCCAAACAATTATTATAATAATGTAATAATGATTTATATAATTATTCCTATGATGTAAAATCCATATAGCCTATAAATGTACTATATAAGTGAAAATGAATATTTGAAAAGTGTATTTTAGTCAACATTACACTATAGGAAAATTAAAATACTTCATTTCTACACTCGCAAGAAATAAACCCTTAAGCTTTTATTTAGGAGAAAACACCAGATATAACCATGCTGATCATGTGAGCAAAGTGCACTTTTCTTTAAATCACCCAGCAAAATTGGATGCCTATTCTTAAAGTCTATATTATCTGTTTTATATAGGCAAAAAGCCATATCACGGATTCAATTTTAGTTTGTTGGCAAAATATAACACTAGAGCCCTTTATGTTAGGTTATAGATTTTACATCTCATGTGTTGGGAAAAGGGAAACGAGAGAGTTCGGCAGATTCGTGCTTTTAAAGCACTTCACCTACAACCTACGCCACTGTACTCTGTGACGTGCATCTATTTACTAGAAAGACAGGCACTTACTGCAAATATACGCTCCGTTATCGAAAATTCAAAAAAAAAAAAAAAAAAAAAAAAAACATTTTTTTTTATCTTCCCCTCGCTTGGGCGCATGGCAAACTTGCAATGTATAAATTTTATCAGACCGGCCCTCGTGACCTCGAAACACTACCGGCTCACCGGAAAAACTCCCGACTCTCCCGATTGCCACTCCGCTAACGTTACTCCACAGCGGCGGCAACCCGCTAGACTAAAACAGTCAGAAAATAAACAATTATTATAGGTGTACCATGGTGATTTAGGATACTGACTCCAGTACTCACCGATATGGTTTCGGAATCGGAACAACTGAAAGGAAAAAAGTGTGAGACACAGCTCTGGAGCGCATGGGCGTCATGCAAGCCAAAATTCTGGGGGGGAACAATCTGAGACGTTGCAATTGTTTCCTGACGGGTGATCATGTTAGGAGGGGTCAGGGGGCTTCTCCCCCTGAAATTTTTTTAAATTCTGGCTGCTAAACATACCATTTCAATGCAGTTTGGGAGGGACAGAAATACCTTGACGAGCTAGCAGCAACCCTCCTCTATCTGAGGACTGAGTTAAAGTATCTTTTTTTGTAAGTTTATGTAAAAGACAGGTTGATGAAAGTAAAAGCTCAAATTCAAAAGCTTTTTAAGTCTACTTCATTAAAGCATGCTTACACACACACTTACTGTACACTTATGGGCCTACTACACATGTTTTTAAAGAGTAACTAAACCCCTGGTCAGAGCCTGACTCCACCCACTAGCAATATTTGAAAAATGCTGAAAAAATGGGCAGACCCCAGCGGGGCCAGGGGGCGTACACCTGAGACCCGCCGTGAGTGACAGCTGCTGTCAGACTCTAAAATAGAGCGAGACTGGAGTGAGTGACGCAAGTAGCTGCCTTTGCAACAGAGCGGCCATTTGAAGTCGAGGACTTTACTCCCTCACCTTCACCTGAAGTGGATGAGGGTGAATTGTACGTAGACACAGGGCCAAATCCATTAGAGCCGCTGGCTCAAACTGCGGTCTTAACTCCCGCATCGCGACCGGCATCTGATGAGTTTTGTCGTCGAGTTGATCTCAATAGCGCACGCTCTGTGGGCATGTATTCATATTGATATTCTGCCGCTATGTGAAAAAATCCAGCAAAATGCGCCGGCTCGTAGGATTAACTTTACCCTAACCATAAATTGTGATTAAAATATCCATGATCACTCACATCAAGACGCCGCTGCGGTGGAGGAGTCCATGCAGGACGAGCAGTGTTTGGCACTGCGTGTGGAGAAGCCCATGTCCACCTCTATTCCGTTACTATCCTGATCACTGTACTAAACACTGATAAATCTATGCTAACTTGAAGCTATCCTAACTGTACTATGCTACTAGCTACACAAAATAATCTAAATTATCTATATAATACTATGCTAAATAGATGCAACAATACTCTATCCTGATTGTTTTCAAAAATAATCTAAATAACTATATAAATGCTATGCTAACTAGATGCTAATATATGCTATCCTGATCGTTTTCAATACTCATAAATCCAACTCCTGACTCGCTACAGTAGTTTTGACAGAACCAGATGCTTTTATACCAGGGGCTGCCAAGGGCGTGGTGAGCTCGCACCAAGGGTGTGACAGAGTGGCGTCTGAGAGTTCCCTACGTCAGAATGTACCCCTACTGCAGGAGCTTTCCGTTTAACCTGAAGAGGGCAGCACTCAGACGTTTTTACACCATATATTTGAAAATCAAAACACTTTATACTCAATTGTCAAAAAATATACTCGAATCAATGAACAGCATTTATGAAGCTCCATTCTTACAGATCATTAACTAAAAAAAGTTGTTTTGGTGTTTAGTTACCCTTTAAAAACAGTAACATTGCAGTTTTTATGTTATGATTTTAAATTGGTATGTGACCTAAGAACGATCTTACACTAAAGGTATATAAAGGGGCTGACTTTGTGGTGCTCTGAAATTAAGTTATTTTAATATCATCAATACATCAATATTTTAATATGTGATGAAGGACTTTGAAAGAAGTTTGACAGATTTCAGTGCTGAATAAGGTTAACACTACCCCGTTTATTTGAAAATGGTTAATATTGTAAAAAAAAAAAAAGTAATCAAATCAAATGTAATTTTCAATTATTTGTGCTGTTATGGTTAAACATATTGAAAATGGCATTCACTTCTTCACTATAGGATATGCAATACAGCCCCTTTTCTTAAATAGTGCAATCTTAACTTCTTCACTCAACAATTACGGGTGCATCAATTTACAAATATGACTATACACAATGCCAATAACTTAAAACACAGATGATAAAACCACAAATTAGAGGACTTTTATGCCTAACGTCTGTTTATCGACCCGATTCTTTAGAATCAGATTCTTTAACGATTCTCTTATCGATTCTTGATAGCACTGTGTGGAAAATTGTAGTCATGTGCTTATTTTTTTTTTATCTTAAGCTTGAGTAGCCTAAGCAAACTGTACTTTTTATGTAATTCAAGTAATAAATAACATTATTGTAAAGTGTTGATTAGTTATACGCCAATTCAGACGTCTCCTGAGTTCACTTGGAAAGATAAGTTGTTTTAAGCATTCATTAAAATGAATCGGTTCAAAAGAGTCATTAGTTCGCAATTGGACGTGTAGTGCTAATGCGCGTTGTGTGATCATCCTAGCTGTTAGGATATGGACATCCAAGATTTATGTCAACACAGAAAACATTTCAGCACTGGATAGTTTTTTTTTTTTTTTCTTTAATTAATTTGTTGTGTAGCTGAATGTCCAGAACGCGTCTCAGAGAAGATAAGGCAACTTATTTAGCACAATTCACACCCAGCGGGAAATCAGGGGGGATAAAAACACCGAATGCGCCACATTAAACTTTCATCTTCCGACGTTTTACCACCGTGTCGTTTTATTATGATTAATACGTGCGAGGGGGAGAGAGCAAGTTGCAAGAGCTTTGTATGGAAGGCAGTAACGTTAGCCAATAGTTTACGGTTAAGTTAGACTAGGCTAGCTATCAATAACGTTACACTGACATAACTTAAGTTAATGCTCTGAATTCGCAGCTAATATCAATTCCATAACTTTTTGATCAAGTTAAAATTTCCAGGTCAACCATAAATAATCCCACTACCTAATATCATCTGATAACTAATTCAATGCCGATTTGTTGCATTTCCCACTTACCACTTGTAAAACATTGCCAGTTCAACGTGCGAGTTGCTTGAGGCTTGAACATACACAGCAAAGATTCTAGAGCTCTACGTGCGTAGATTTGATATACACAGACACCATATTAGGAAAAACGGGCGGGCTGATGCTGACCGATTTATTACACATCAAGAAGAATACATTTGAGTCGTTATAAGCTCTGGTAATTATGGAGCATATTAGGAATAAATAATCAGGGAAAAAAATTTAAAGAAATTTAAAAAAAATTATCAGGAAGTAAAAATATGAGGGGGCACTTTAAATGGGCATGACGCCGTGACAGGCGCATATAGCGGTGGCAGGTCGGGTGACAGGCGCATATAGCGGTGGCAGGTCGGGTGACAGCTGCCACTAGCGGTGACGGGTGGAGTGACAGGTCTCTGTGGCAGCTGTCCCTGCCACGGAAAGATTTTACCCTTACTGGAGAATGAATGTAGCGGAAACACTGTGTGTATATATATATATATATATATATAATGTTATAAAAAATATTATATACATCAGGTAACCATAAGTTAGCTAACAACGTTAGTGAAGTGTTGCATAAGCTATCGCTGCAATTAACCTATTATCTTCCAATAAACATTTACTAGATCTGGCTACATAACATATAACTACAGACTAGATTCACGAGAGGTCGGCTAATGTGTGAAAAAGTAAAAAAAATACAGTAATTTCATTAATTTACCAGCGAACGTACTTCGGAAGCACTGAAAATGAATGGGGTTCAATGCTGGAACTACTAGTGGTTGGAACTAATGGGCGGGTCCATGACACGCGTTACTTCCGCATTCCTGAGTTAATGGCGGTCTATGGGACTGTCAGAACTCTCTGAATGGGCTATATGCACACATAAGTTCCGCATTTGACGTAAGGATGCTCGTCCATTTCCGGTTGTGTAGATTAAAGCGGAGGAAAACCGGAGAAAACGGGATTATGGCAGAGTCTTCAATATTTACTGTCCTCCCGTCTTTGAAACGAAACGTACATACGTTTAGATGTAATTTTATATATAGTTATGTTTATTTAATATAATTTTAAAAAGAAGCATAAACACAACGAGGGGTGTCTGTTTTATCTGTTTTTGTGACTAATGTTCCTTTAGTATAACCATGGAGTATAAAATTCAATATAAATTCTCGGTATTGCATTGGACTCTATGATCGGCGGAAGTTTTCGAGCATCCTTAATCCTTCACCGGAAATAACGCCGTGCATAGAGCCCATACATGGCTCTGACCCAGCGCCAGTTTCAGTCATGTGATTATGAAAAAAAAAAAAAAGTCATGTGATTATGATGACGCGCAAAATTCCAAGAAGTGGCGTCTGTTGTTCTGTCTCTATGGCAGCGGAGAATGCGATTGACGTCACGTGCTGTTGAAAGTCTACCATTCACTTCAATGTCGAGCGGGCGATTTCGAACGACACGCGAGGCAGGGACCGTTGGCGACCGGTGAGGCGCGTCTGGTGATGCGACAAAGTTGAGATCTGTTTAACTTTCTGCAAGTGAAGAGGGACTTTCGGGAGCGGCAACCAGGATTGAAGAGAGTGCAGTGCTGAGTTTGACCGAGGCAATTTAAACGAGAAGCTCATTTTAGCAGTCTAAATTTTAGCAGTATAATTTATGATATATCTCGGTGTAGGTTACATACACTCGTTTTCAACCGTTCTGACTCCGCGCCTACATGGTTTCGGGAACCAAGATAGACCGGTATTTGCCCGTTTGCTGTAGTTAAATAGCGGGGCGCTCACTGTTTCTCGTTCGGCTTTAATATGCTTTTATGTACTGATTTCATTTAGACTTTTCCTTCCAAAATGTTTGTTGTTGTGGCAAGAAATCGTATTTGCTGTCTAACATAGAGTAACAGCCGTGAATGTCACTCACAATATAGTAGGCTATGAATATGTATAGTATAAATGTAATTCGGACGTTCTACATCCATCATGTTTTATACGTCATGTGATCGACCAGCTTTAGTTCAGTTGCGTCGCTTCACTGCCATCCGTTAATCCTCTCCTGTGGCCTCATGGATGTAAAGTGTCCATGGAATGTGCGTGAAGCTGGAAGAAGTAGGTCATCCGGGGACTGTTTTTCGATGTTTGTAACAGACTACTCTGTTGGTGTACTGTTTTTCGCATACTATATAGCAGGCCTAGGGAAGATTGAAGAAAGATTTTGAAGATTTAAAAGAAGAAAACCCACACAGTGTCTTATAATGTGTCAGATTGCCGCACTATGAACACAACCACTCTCCACATTGCCTAATGAAGCACCCGTCTTGAGAAACTGCTTCATATCTGCAGTGAAGACCAGTAGGAGATCACCAGATAACCGGGAAGTTTTGCTCAGAGGGTGATAGAGGGTCTCTGTGTTGTGCTTTCTCGCGGGATAGCTGTTTTGGACGGTGCTGGGTGGTGGTGGGTGTCGTCACTCCACACCATATCTATGGGAATGACCCACGGCGTCAGGTGGTGTGGCGCACCTCACTCCCTCAGCGCCTTCGACCAGGTGAAGCACTCTTACTACAGCGAGACGCAGCTTTATATCTCTCATGGTGAAGATCAATAGTGAAGGCTTCGCTAGGTGGGTGTTACGTGGTTTAGCGTTGGGGACCCTGTTTGTGCTGTTCTTGTTTGTTTTTGTTGTTCTCTCCGAGTGGGCGGGGCCGATGGCTTTAAAAGGACGGAGATTCACATCTGCTCTCTCTCTCACTGGGTTTAGACCTCGCTCTCCCTCTGGTGCGGTGGGACGCCGTGCTCTCTACCATGTCCTCTTCTCGCCGTCGTTGCTCATGTCGGAGCGGATGCTGCTCTAAAAGCGCCATGGGCTCCGCCAATGTTGCCTTTGAGCTAGAGGGTGTCAAAGGGTCGGTGTAAATAGACCATGCACTAACCCCAGTACCTGGCCTGACATTTGTGTGGGTGCTATGACGAAGTCGTTTATTTTTGTTTTGAGTTGGTGGTATTGGTGACGGGTTTTTCACTTATTTAGTCTAAGATTATTTTAGAGCAGCAGTCAGTGGACCCGGAAGACTCACTGCGAACTTGTCTTTGTTTTGAACGGGAGGCAGACAAGAGTGTTGGATCCGGTAGATATCAGTGAGCAGGGTTTTTCTTTCTGTTTGCTTTATGTTTATTTTACCAACAGACTTTGTTACCGTCCTACCTGTCATTCTTGTTAACCACTGACAATAAATTATTTTTATATTGTCAACGAACGTTTCTGTGGATTTTTATATGTTATGATGTCCCCGATTAAATTCAGTTAGGGGGCACGTAACAGTGGGTGTCGGATGGGGTCCACTTTAGCTTCTCGTGGTTGCCCGACGCGAGTCCGGGAGGGAGGCAGGACAAGCCCTTCCCTGGCTGGGGTGAGTTGGAGTGGGACAGAGATCTCAGGGGACCTAATGGCTGGAGCTGAAATTAGTTAGGTTTACGGTTTTAGTGTGGCTGGATATTGAAGATCCACCGAAAACGTTCAGAGAGTGGGAGCTCCATGCATTGTGGTCCTGTAGGTACTGTAACGAGAGTGGAAAGGTGCTGCGGAGCAGTTGACCTGTGTGGATCAACCTTGGTGTCAACCAAAAGTCTGCACAGTTCTTCTTCTGCCGTACATCTAAAACCTTGGTTTCACTTCTTCCTCCGGTTATAATTTATTGATAAATTATTAATGACAATAATTAATAAACAGAGATTAGTCACGGCGGCGTGTGCAGCTGATGGGGGCTCGGCTTGTCCCCGTACAAAACCTGCAATCTATAAAACAGATATGTGTGTGTGTGCGTGTGTGTTTATGTATAAGCTGCTGGACGTCTAAAATTTCCCTTTGGTATGAATAAAGTAGGCTATATATCTATTAATCTATCAAATGTCGAAAAAACGTAAGCATCAATGTAGTTAATGCTAAAAGTAAAAGTAAGCATCAATGTAGTGTAGTAAGACGGGTCAATTATATTAAATTGTAAACTAAAATATCAAACATCGAGCAATTCAGTGAAACAAATTTCTAGCTGTATAGGCAGAGGATGCAGACTTGGAGGATCTTGTCTGTGTGAGTAAGAACAGTCTTTCAGGACAATCTTTATATACCTGTCTGACACAGAGGAAACTATTAATGAAAATTCAACAAATATCTTATTTTGTCATTGGATGAACAACCCAGACAGGTTTCTGATTTGTCAATGAAATGATTTGTGAGCCACACCCCTTTGATGGAAAGGGTAATGAGGGTTAGAATGTTAGCATGTTGACTGATACTATGGAAATGGACCTTGATCGATTATATCCATACAAGGCCTTATTTATATTAAACAAAAAATAATTAAAAACAACTATTTAAAGTAACTATCAATGTAGTGTAGTAAGAGTATTGGGTAACCTAAAAGCTGTTCTGATTGACTAGGCCAATCTCAATCTCAAATGTTAAAATAGCTTAAAATCGTTTTTTTAGAGTTTCCCTATTCAGGGCTAAAACAGGTAGTGTATCCCCAAAATGTCAATGTTAACATTCAGATTAATATTCTACACATCTAGACCTTTCAGAAAAGCATGATTTTGTCAGGGGAGGGGGTTGGGGTGTGTGATAGGCGACAGGGGCGAAAATTTCATCAAAATGTTGGGGGGGGACAATAAACATAACAATTCTCAAGAGCAAATTTTGAAGGGGACACCAATAATACAGGCAAAAAAATACAGAGGAAAGCCTTACTACTATTAGCATGGAGACCATTTCATTATACTTCTTAAAATTTCTTTCTGGTTTAAGCCAGCGGCGAATCTGTTTACATACTCTCCTCACGCAGCGCAGCGATTTCATTTCATTCATTGACTCATTCTTTAACTATATTAAATGATATAAACCAACTAAATCACAGTGAAAGCGTTAGAATCTAAATGCACAGCGCACCCGGACTTTCTCATCAGTGTATGGCCAGCAATATTGTAATGTTTAATGACATGAAGATCTGTTCTAAGTTATTATTGTACTGTACAATTATGTACTTTACCTCAGAGCATCCGTTTACTGAATGAATTGAGAATCTCACCTGAAAAATCCAATAACATCAGCAATTGTCATTCAAGCAGCTGATTTCTGTAAATGAATGCAAAACTAAATGTATATTGCAGCATATGGGGCGAAGTCAGGATCCATCACCACCGATTTGAGACAAAAATAATTTAAATTGTATATAAAACTATGTAAATGGCGCTCTGTGGCGCAGCAGGGTTTTGAACACGGTCCTGAGCCGTCGCTGGGCGCCGCGGACAGATGCCGAACGGCGCCACCGGTGTGTGTACATTCATAGAGAACAATGTGTTCGAATTTTAAAGACGTGGCGCTGCGCGACGCGCCGCTACGCTTCTCGTCCGGTGTGCGACCCCCTTTACTGGAGTTCCACAACTACTCAAAAACTGTTTTTCTCTCCCGCCACAGGAATGTGTGTGTCCGAGGTAAAAGGGACGGAGGCGGTGGACCAACGCACTGTGAGGCAAGGGAGGGGGGTCTCAAAATGTTTAGAACGCTTTTTTCGTAATTGCCCCGTTTGCATTTGTGTTATTTTATTTCTTAATTATTTTAAGAATATATCATTACATTATTTACAATACACATATTTTAAATATTTTAATGGTTTTTTTGGGGGGGACAACCCTCAGATAGGGGGGGTCTTGACCGCGGTCTTGACCCCCTTCCCCCCCCCCCCCCCCCCCCCCCGCGATTTCCGCCTATGATAGGCGAATGGTCATGGCCTATGCATGAAATGGGCTCATTATGTCAACATAAAGCCTTAACTATGTTAATTTTAGACACCTACCAATAAGCAGCATGGTAGATATTTGACCTAAGTCATCATATGTTAAGTTTGAGTGTGTATTGGGTCCCTTAAAAGCTGTTCTGATTGACTAGGCCAATCTCGAAATGTTAAAATCGCTTAAAAACGTTTTTAGGGTTTCCCTATTCACAGGCCTAAAACAGGTAGTGCAACCCAAAATTTTCAATGTTAACATTCAGATTCAAATTCTACACATCCAGACCTTTCAAAAAAGTATGGTTCCCTATCGAGGGAACTCAACACTGCGTCGATAAAATCGACTCTTTGGGGACGCTCCCTAAGCGTGCGCCTCTGAAGTATGAATGAAACTAATCCAATCCTGATTGGTGTTGCGTCGTGACGTAACATGTGACGGCATACCCGGAAGTATAAAAGTGACGCTGTCACAACACACACTAGCTTTCGCTCTTCAGCAAGCGCTTTATGTTGAAACTGTCTGTCTTATTTGGTGTTGTTTGTCTTATTTTGAAAGAAAGTATGGCCAGTGAACAATTCAAGAGGTGTGTGCATCCCTGCCCTCGTTTTATCACGGGTGGGGACGCACACTCTCTCTGTGTGTATTGTTTGGGAGTGCAGCACGCACGGGCAGCTCTCGAGGGGGCTGCTTGTGAAATGTGTGAGGCTTTGCCTATTAGAGTGCTGCGCTCCCGGCTGGCGTGCTTTGACGAGCACGGTCAGGCTCGCGTTCCCCAGGGTTCCGGTCCCGCATATGTCGAGGCGATGCGGCGACTGAGATCCTGGGGTTCGCAGCGGGATCTGGCGGAGGAGAGTGAGAATGCTGAGGCATTTTCTCGCTCGCCATCGGCTGGTCCCGCAGCCTCTGAGAGTGGTGTGGGAGCCCGCGCTGCGGTTTCTCCTACCCGCGATCAGGTCCCGGTGCTTGAGCTGTCTACTTCTGAGGAAGGGGACGTGCTCAGCATCGATGCGGACGACCGTGATCTCAGCACGCCATCACGCGGCCTGGGTTATGAGGAGCTGGTGGAGGTTGTGACACGCGCTGTGGCCAGACTAAACATCAGCTGGCCACAACATGAGCAGGAAACGCAAGTCACCAGTAAAATGGACGAGCGTTACCTGCAGCGCAGGTCGCAGCCTCACCGCCGGGGTCTGCCGTTTTTCCCTGATCTCCATAAAGAGATCTCGAGAACGTGGGAAAGACCGCATTCGTCCCGTATTTCGAGTCCCAATGTAATAGATTACAGCAATGTTATGGGGGCTCGAGATATGGAATATGGGAAGATGCCGAAGGTGGAGGAGGCTTTAGCGAGCTATCTCTCTCCCGAATCGGCGTCTTCCCTAAAGACCCCGGTGTTGCCTAGTAAGCCCTGCAGAGAGACATCTGCATTGGTGGGCAGGGCTTACATGGCGGCGGGTCGGGCTGGTTCGTGTCTGCACTCAATGGCGATTTTGCAGGCATACCAGGCCGACCTCCTGAAAGATTTGGATGAGGGGGAGGGGCCTACTCCTGAAGATGTCGCGGAGTTGAGGAAGGCCGCAGATTTGTCTCTCCGGGCCACTAGGGAAGCGGCCAGCGCTATTGGCCGCTCTATGGCGGCCATGGTGGCCACGGAGAGGCATCTGTGGCTGAACTTATCTGGTATTAAAGAAAAGGATAGGTCCTTCCTGCTGGATGCGCCGCTTTCGGCTTCTGGCCTGTTCGGCGACGCCGTTAATTCGGTTGTCGACAGGTTTCAGGAGTCGAGAAAACAATCTGCGGCGTTCCAGCAGTACCTCCCCCGGAAAGCGAAGGCCAAATCTAGTAGGGGGGGGCAAAGCAATCAGCCCCAGCCATCAGCCAGCTCCTCCCACAGGGCAGAGCAGAAGGAGAGCGTTTCCTCTAGAGCCCCCCCTCCGGGGTCTTGGCAACAGAGGAAACGCTCCCAAAAACCGAAGTCCTCCAGCCAGAGGGGCGACCTGAGGGACGTCATTCAGGCTAAGAGGACTTCGGAAAAGAGGTCCTAGCCAAGGCAGGACTTCAGAGGGCTGCCCCCTCCGCAGTGAGACAATCGAGGTTGTTCTCACAACGGGGCCCTCTAGGGAAAGATGCAGGTCCGCCGTTAACAGCGCTTCGGGCCGCATCGATTTCCAGCGAAAAGACACCAGAGGCCAGCCTCGAGAGGCTGGTACCCTTAGCAGATTTTGTAGAGGGATGGTATCATCTTCCCAACATATCTCCATGGGTCCTGCAGATAATACGAGTTGGGTACAGACTGCAGTTCGCGCACCGCCCCCCCAAGTTCTCTGGGGTGGTGCTCACTGCGGTGGTCCCAGAGCAGGCTCAGGTGTTGGAACAAGAAGTACAGACTTTGCTGTCGAAAGGAGCCATAGAACGTGTTCTTCCGGTAGACAGGGAGTCCGGGTTTTACAGCCGGTACTTTATAGTTCCAAAGAAGGATGGGGGGTTAAGGCCAATTTTGGATCTCAGGGTGTTGAACCGGTCTCTGAGAAGGTTCAAATTCAGAATGTTGACCATTCCAACAATCGTGAGTCAAATCAGATCCGAGGACTGGTTTGTCACGATAGATCTGAAAGACGCCTATTTTCACATCTCCATCCTTCCTTGTCACAGGAGGTACCTGAGGTTCGCTTTCGGGGGCGAAGCATACCAATATCGGGTTCTTCCGTTCGGCCTAGCACTCTCTCCCCGCACATTTACCAAGTGTATGGACGTGGCCCTTGCTCCACTGAGACTTCAGGGGATTCGCGTATTGAATTATCTCGACGACTGGCTTATTTTGGCCCAGTCTCGGGAGATGGCAGTTCGGCATCGAGATGTCGTTCTTGGCCATATTCAAAAATTGGGGTTAAGACTCAATTTGAAGAAGAGTGTGCTAGAACCGTCCCAGGGCACGACCTTTTTGGGAGTCGTGTGGAACTCGATTACAATGCAGGCACGTATGTCTCCCGCACGTATCGAGTCAATTCTGGCGATGGTGTCCAGGGTGAGGCTAGGTCAGGCCGTCACTGTGAAACACTTTCAAAGGATGCTGGGCCTCATGGCAGCGGCATCCAACATTATTCCTCTGGGCCTCCTTCACATGAGGCCCCTCCAGTGGTGGTTGAAGACCAAGGGGTTCTCACCCAAAGGGAATCCGTTCCGTATGATCAGGGTAACGCGCAAGTGCCTTCAGTCTCTGCAAATATGGAAGAAGCCTTGGTTCCTATCCCAAGGGCCAGTGTTGGGGGTGTCATGTCGCCGGGAAACCGTTTCGACAGACGCCTCCCTTACGGGCTGGGGCGCGGTCATGGACGGCCGCTTTACCAGGGGTCTGTGGCAGGACCATCATCGCACTTGGCATATAAATTGCCTGGAGATGATGGCGGTATTCAAGGCTTTGAGGAGCTTCCTCCCAGACATCGAGGGTCGCCACGTCCTTATACGGACGGACAATACGTCAGTGGTGGCCTATCTGAACCGACAGGGGGGACTCAGATCGCGCCCTCTGTGCAAACTGGCGCATCAGATTATCCTTTGGTCCCAGGGAAAGATATTGTCAATAAGGGCAATGTATATCCCAGGGGTTCAGAATCGGGGAGCAGACATCCTGTCGAGGCAGGGGCTGAGGCCCGGGGAATGGAGACTTCATCCGGATGTGGTGAAGTCGATATGGGAGAGGTTCGGACCGATGGAAGTGGATCTGTTTGCGTCTCGAGAGACGTCCCACTGTCCACTTTGGTTCTCCCTCTCACATCCAGCCCCGCTGGGGTTGGATGCCATGGTACAGGCTTGGCCGAGGCTTCGCCTGTACGCTTTCCCCCCGATCGCTCTGCTCCCAGGGGTCCTGGAGAGGGTCCGTCAAGAGGGCATCAGTCTACTTCTGGTTGCCCCGAGATGGCCGACACGAGTATGGTTCTCGGATATAATATCACTCCTCATAGCTCCGCCATGGCCGATTCCTCTGAGGAGGGATCTATTGTCTCAGGCGGAGGGCACAATCTTCCACCCTCGCCCAGAGTTGTGGAAGCTGTGGGTCTGGCCTCTGAGGGGGTTCAGTACCTAAATGCTGGCTTATCAGCTGAGGTGGTTGAAACCATACTTAGCTCTAGGGCCCCATCTACCAGGAGATTATATGGCCTCAAGTGGAAGGTGTTTCACACTTGGTGTGGAGAACGAAGGTTGGATCCAGTAAACTGCCCAGTGGCTTCAGTTCTGGAATTCCTTCAGGATCGTTTCTCTGCGGGTCTCTCCCCGTCCACTCTTAAGGTGTACGTGGCTGCCGTTTCGGCTTTCCACGCGCCAGTAGATGGTGGACCTCTGGGGAGGCACCAGTTGGTCATTAGGTTTCTCCGTGGTGCTTGGAGGATGAGGCCGGCGATCAGGTCCAGGGTGCCTGCCTGGGATCTGGCAATAGTTCTGGAAGGGTTGTCGCTCGCTCCCTTCGAACCTTTAGAGTCGGCTTCGCCTAAGGACTTAACGTTGAAAATGGTCTTTCTCTTAGCGATTACCTCTCTTAAGAGGGTGGGAGATCTCCAGGCCCTGGCGGTAACGCCAGCTTGCTTGGAGTTTGCCCCTGGCAAAGTAAAGGCCTTTTTGCACCCGAGTCCGGGCTACGTGCCTAAAGTTCCTTCGAGTACGGCTCGCTCTGTAGTCCTTCAGGCATTCCATCCTCCACCTCATGTGTCGGCGGGAGAAGAGAGGCTTCACTTGCTCTGCCCCGTCAGAGCTTTGAGTGTATACTTGGAAAAGTCTGCTTCTTGGAGAAGATCTGACCAGTTGTTAGTATGCTTTGGGTCACCTAAGAGGGGGCTCCCGGCGACCAAACAAACTATAAGTAACTGGATTGTCCAGGCTATTACTGAGGCTTACAAGGTGCGTGGGGTTCCTTCACCTTTGGCCTTAAGGGCTCACTCGACTAGAGGCATGGCTTCCTCTAGGGCCCTTCTGTCGGGAGTACCTCTGCAGGAGATTTGTGAGGCAGCCGGCTGGGCTACCCCGCATACTTTCATCAGGTTTTACAGTCTCAGCCTTCCCAGTACGCCCGGTGCACACGTACTCGGCCCTTGCTGAGTGCCTAATCAGTTTCACTCTGGGGCGGGTCTGTTCGGTGCGTGGCCTAGTGGGTACTCGTTCCCCAAAGAGTCGATTTTATCGACGCAGTGTTGAGTTCCCTCGATAGGGAACGTCTCGGGTTATGACTATAACCCTTGTTCCCTGAGAAGGGAACGAGACACTGCGTCGTGTTGCCACGCCCCCTTTTCAGACCCTTGAGCGTCTTGCTTCATCGCGAGGCTAGTGTGTGTTGTGACAGCGTCACTTTTATACTTCCGGGTATGCCGTCACATGTTACGTCACGACGCAACACCAATCAGGATTGGATTAGTTTCATTCATACTTCAGAGGCGCACGCTTAGGGAGCGTCCCCAAAGAGTCGATTTTATCGACGCAGTGTCTCGTTCCCTTCTCAGGGAACAAGGGTTATAGTCATAACCCGAGACGTTTTGTTGGGAGGTGGGGGGGGGGTGCACGGTAGGCCTATGTAGCTCGCCGCCTATAGTGTATTCTATATGCAACAGTTTTTTGAGCCTTTTCTATTAACAGTTTTAAATTTCAGTGCGCATGAAGAACAATAGCATTCTCTCGACTCTATGCTGTAATCTCACATACACCCGGGAGAAGGGAATGTGATTTAGAAAGGGCAATAAACTCCACTCCAGCAAGATAAAGTCATTTTATGCAAACCACAGACCTTTATGCTTTATCTACAAATAAAGTATAATAATATTGATCTTGAAGAGAGTGTCGTCGTGTTACTGTCGCAACCGAACGTGGCGCGCTGTGTGAATGCTGAATGGAGAATGACTGAGGCGAGATGACTTTCCGTTAACTTAGCGACTAAAATATTAATTTTACCACACATTATGCTATTGAATGACTTTAGAAGTGTGGCGGCCCGCCACGGGACAATAAATGTAGCGGAAACACTGAAAGGTATTTATTTGATGTGCTTTTTACTGATACTGAAATTCTTTAATTCAGGGGATCTTAAAGTTATGGCTATGCTCTTGTTACCAGATAGGATATAGGCATTTGACCCTGTGATTCTTCAGGACAAGCTCTTGATGCCATCCACACTCAGTACATGACGAAGGTGAGTTTCGCAATTGCTGCCATTATCACAAATCAAGAGACAGAACACAACAGGCTTTCTTCCATATGAACTCACCCATATGTAGGAATGGGTACCGAAACCCGGTGTTAAACGGGCCCTGGGGTTCTGTTGTCAATCCGCGTTCACGGGTCCGCAGTGCTGACGTGTGTCTGGTGTGTCCCGTGTATTCGGGTTGAAATAATTAGAGGAGGACTTGCATTTATCTTGCCCAGCCATGTGTCTAAATCCTTAGACATCCTTAGAACCAAGATTTGTTTTGTTTACAGCGTGCGTCTCCCTCTGACTGTAAACGAAGCTTGGGAGCACCAGACACACGTCAGCAGCGTCTTACGTCAGCAGCGCCACTGAACGCGGATTGACAACAGCACCGGAAGACAATATAATGTTGAATAAAGTCGCAGTTTTTGTTATTTTTGGACCAAAATGTATTTTCGATGCATCAAAACATTCTAGCTAACCCACCGATCTCACATGGACTACTTTGATGTCTTTATTTCCTTTCTGGACAAGGACCGGTATGCCGTACATACATTTTTAATGGATGGACAGAAAGCTCTCGGACTAAATCTAAAATATCTTAAACTGTGTTCTGAGGATTACGAGCCAATGAACCAGTTTTAGTGCTGTTTAGCACAGTTTTTTAGTATGTATAAGTAAAGGAGAATACACTCAGCTGATCATATAATGTACATTATTTCTGCTTGGCTTTTGGAGCCCTAATATTGTTATTTATGAAAACACTGGCTGAATGGACATTATTAGATGGCTACTTCATAGTGCAACTGACTAATAGCAGTTGAGTATTCCAGATTGTGTGTTAATGTGGTGTGTATTCTTCTCATTTTAGCTCCCGCGTCCATTTGGGCTGAAGGTCGAGACAGAACCAAACCAAAGCTGGACTGTAACCTACGGGCCACAGGACAGACTTGTTTACATTTTGATGATCTCCTTCTGTCTACATGAAGTTCTATTGCTGAATTCCCTATTATTTGTTGTTGGAAACGATGCAAGTCGTGTTCATTGTTCTCGTAATTGTTAGGATATACATTTATGCCATTTCCTGAGTGTTGAGTTGCGTTGACTTGACTGGAGTGGTTTTAACATGCACTGGATGGAGATCTCTCTCATCTTTTTAGCACCTTAGTCACTGATTGTGTCCCTCCTAACTTTAAAGCCGTGTTATTCATTTCTTTTAGTCTCTTCTGCTGTCGTCGTGCTCTTTCTCTTACACGTGCATCTCTTAGCTCGGTTAATTTCCTGTGCTCATTTCTTCACTCACTCAAACCCGTTTGCTGCTGTTTGGAACTTCACTGTTATTGTTGTGGAATGAAGGAAAAGATGGATTCTGGTGGAGAGGAGGCATCTGGAGTTTGACCGAATGGGGTGAGCCGAGTGCCCCCCCCCCCCCTTCATCTTCGGCTCAATGCCCTCCTAAAGGCACAGTTCCCTGGTATATGAGCAGAACGAACATTCTTGAAGAGCTAGAAATGCTCAAAGACTTCTGTACTGTTTCTTATAGTGACGATGAAATAGTCCTTTTTTTTCTTTTCTTTTTAAAAAAAATGAAATTAATAAACACGCTGTTTTAAAATTGCAATGTGGCGTAATTGAATATTTGTGCTTCTATACAGCTGTAATGCACCCAGAGTACAGAAATGTGCTTTCACTTTTCAGATTTTCCCAGAGGAAAATAAAATTCTCCTAGACAACTTTGAGATCCATATGACACCAAACTGAGACAAAGGTTTATTTCTCCTGTGTCTCAGGCTTTTCTCTGGAGCAACAAGATGCACTAAATCTCAATTTAGTCTCCTTTTAAGTTTCAGAAGAGATCTCAACAAGCTCTAATATAATGCTCAGAGTTTCTCAACTTCTGTGTCTCTTTGTGATCTCAGACAGAGAAATCAGAGAGTTCTCTCCATGAACTCAATATACTCTCATCCCAGCTTCAATTCATGCATCTCATGCTAAACTCAGATAGAGCAAAGGAAGAGATTTCCACAAGTACTCATTGAATTCTCAGACTTGGATCACTGTCTTGGTTGTTTCATATCATATGATTAATCCACATGATTTTTTTAATATAATGTATTACTGTATGAATAAATTAATTGTAAATCTTTTATTTTAGGCTGCAAAGACCCTCTTCTTTTATTTTATTTTCTATAAATGATTATAAATAAATAAAAATATATAAATGATTTTCTATAAGTGAAATATTTCACTGCATGTAATTCAGTAAAATAATTTTATTAACCACACAAAACACATTGTACAATAAAAGCAGTAATTTATTGGTAACTTGAGAGCAAAGAAATTACAATTTCTACATTTCAGATTTATCAAAGTTTAACTGCCAAAAACTCATATCATTAATACATGTAATGTTGTATATTCAGATGTATGCATCTCATCTTAGCCCCAAAGTGACCTTTTTGAATGACAATAGATTTGCCCAAACAGTTGAGATGGCATCACAGTATAAACTATTTGTCCATCAACATATTTCACATTTTCAGTAAGGATTTTCAACTAGTTGGAAAAATCATGGGCTCTTCTGTTCAAAATAAGATCATATCTTTGACTTTATAATATCTTTAGTCCCTTTCAAGTTTGTTAGGGAAATGTGCAGCAAACACAATACCAGGCATTGAGGACAAATCAATGAACATCAACTTGCCCAAAATACTTTCAAGTCCTACCACTGTCTTTCTCACAGGAACTTCCAGGAGGCTAACAATATGGAAACACATTCCACCTGTCAAAGTATCTTGTAGAAGATTTATGCTTGCAACTGCAAATTCATTCAAAAATGCAAGTTTTATCTCATTCTGACCTTCATTGGGTTCTTTGTAGGAACACAATAATTTAATCTGTCCATATTTGATCTGCGCACCATCAGAAAATAACACTGTGTAATTGTTTCGTCTTTTGGTTTTGACATACTGCTGGGAAGTGTAAATTATTTTCCCTATTTGAGCTCTGTTATATGCCTTGACGACATTACTATGTAAAGCGTGACCAAGAAACTGTTCCAGAAAAAAAATATCATCAGTTTCAAGACATCTATTGAATGATGCCCCTAACATGGCCACAATATTGACAACATTACTTGGTTGATAACTGCTATTTGCCATTCTGGCCAAAAACTCAGTAGTTGCTATGTTCAGCTTTACGTTTTGTGTGATGTTAGGGAGAGATTGTATAGTCTTTACAGCATTTACCATTTGGGCAGGTATATTCTGGGTTCCATGTATAAGACGCAGCAAGTACCCATTTTTGTCTTCAAAGTGAAAGCAAGAGTGTGTCCACAGAGGTCCAAGAGCTCTCACACTATCAGCTAAATGGACAAGTAAGTGTAAATTGGCTGTCATGTATCGCTCACCATAGAGTCCACTCATTTGAGAACAGAAATTCAAGAGTAGTTTCTCAGCATGATCTATTTGAGCAGGGGTTATTGACTCCATCAGAAGAATAAAGATTGCTTCACTAAGGAGCAGGAAATGGTTGTAGTACAGCCCTGCAAGGATGCCCCGGAATACAACTGGCCCGAAAAACAGCAAAATGTACCGATACTCAGATGCTTTAAAGAACATCCTGTGAGAAGACACAGAACGAGGGAATCGAATCATAAATGGTGGCCTTATTTCTTTGAGACGTCTGTCAACTTCTTTGATTGATCTGACCATACTGAATGCACATCGAGAGAACTCTGTGGAAAACCACAAAAACATCAATAGACGCATTACTCCCAGTAGTACAGCATGTAGTCTATACCTGTGCCCAAGACCAAATCATAGCTTGTTAGTCTGCTGAGAAACGTAGGTCCCTTCACCCCACGAACAACGCTGTTGGAATCATAGGCCATCTTAGCATAATCTACAAACCCCTTGTGAGTACGAGGCGGGCCTTTTGAATCTGTCTTCTGGAAAGGAAAGGCATGGACATGGCCTCTCTCTCCAGTCTTCACTGTTTGACCTGGCTGTTCACACTTTAGACACCCAAAATGTCCATTGAATTGAACAGTATTAAGTACCAAAGCTTTTGCAGGCAAATCGCAGGTTCCTGCAATGGTAAAGGCTTTGCATATGAAAGGTTCTTGAGCTCCTGCAAACTGAAGAGAAACTCCTTCTCTTTCAATTTTGTTCAGAGAGCCACACAGTGGTTCAAGGAATGTCAACATTGACGGCTTTGAATCCCCAAACCAAACACCTGCAAATATCATGTTTTCTCGTTTCGTGCGCTCAACAAAATTGAACTCATTTATGACACAATAAAAAGGCCAAACAGAAAACTTTGAAGACTTAAAAATGGGTATGCCGTCTGTGTTCCACATTAACGAAATGTTTCTGGAATCACTGAGAGGCCCATTGCAAGTACTAAATTTCTGATAGGTTTTTTTCGTCATATATTTCTTCAATACTGTCATGACACTTTTTATGTCTATTAAACCTAAACTTCAGTTTTTCTTCAAAACCTTCCTGAGCAAACAATCTCTTCAGTTGTGCTTCAATGGGAACCTCAATGAAATAGGAGGTTGATCCCTCCATCAACACATTGGCTTTACAGGTTTTACACTGGGTGTCTGTACTCTCAACAATCATGAAGCATGAGCTACAATATTTGTGCAAAAGCAGAGAGGAGGGATCATCAAAAAACTGTTTAAATTGGTGTAAATTTTTAAGACACTCAGTCTGTGTATCAGAGGGGCAGTGCAGAGATATTAATGTAAGCAAATCACTGAGAGCTTTTCCTGTTATTTTGTGTCTGTTTGCAAAAGTCATTATGAGGAGAAGACTCTCTGCAACAGAAATTGGTGCATTTCTGTACAGTGGATCTACAGTGTTTGTAGAGCTTTCGAGTTCTGTTCCCTCCTCTTGGTTAAGCTCAAAACTGTCTTCAAATGATAGGTCATCATCAATTGAAAGGTCTTCATCAAATAACGCATTGTCATCTAAAGTCCCTTCCTCAACATATTCAGGTAGAGGCTCAGGAAATGTATCCATGTAAATAGGCTGTTCAGGCTCTGATTCAACATTAAGAGCAGAGTGATGCATCTCACTTGTGTGTCCATTGCACTGGGATGGACAGTTGGCGTAATGGATGTTACACACATTTGTGTTTGAAGAGTCTTCCAAATTAGCAGATCTGGTCACTTCCTCGGTGCCGCAATCATCTGACCTCCAGTTTGTTGCTTCTAGAAAAAAAAGAAAAAATCAATTGATTAATTTGCTTTTACTTGACTGATGAATTTATGGCTTACTAGTCTCAACATGTTTATTTTTCATTATACTTATGCTAAACACATTACTAATTAATTACTAGATTAAAGTGTTATAATAACCACCTGAGCTGTTAGTAAACCCTTGACAAGGTTTGAAGGTCTCACTTCAGTAACAGTGTTTTATTGGACTCATTAACTTTTATTTGAATTAATGCTCTAGTCGATCAAAATTTTAAAGCTTTGCAACATGCGATTTCCACAATAAATAAACTACATGCCATCTTGGAGACTGAAGGAAATGGAGTTGTGATTTGGACATTTTTGCACATATTTTACCTCTATTTTCCTGTCCGTGTGTGTCCTGCAGAAAAACGAGAATGATAATACATTAAGCATATTTAAGACTCGCATGCAAATTTATAAGACATTCCTAGGTTACAACAATACAGTATATACTGTAGGAAATCCTGCAATAATTCTCCCCACATGGGGATTAAAATATACATTTTATTGGATCTGTTTAAAAGAGGTGATTTACTTGGATGGCCATTTTGAAAACTGTACTTTTCAGACATGTTCTTGCTAATCCCACATATAAAGGTGATCTTAACAGACTGTCATTTCAAACAAATATTTTATTGTTATATAAAATTATTGAGGAACATTGTCAGAACCATGGAGCTGATGAAATGTTGCTGAGTCATAGCAGCTAAAAAATATATTTTATTTTTTAGAAATTACCTGAAAGTCACACTTCAGTAAAAGGGAAGTTTTTAAAATATGACTTTGGTAAAAGCTAGTTACTGACATGAAAAAGACTTTAGTAGAAGTATTAAAGTATATGATATCACAGTAAATGTACTTCAGTTTCAAAAGTGTAAGTAAATTACATAATATTTACATGTATGGGTTGGTTGATTATGTCCTGGCCAATAATTAGATTTGTTATTGACCTGAATCAGTTAAGTCATTCATGTAAATTAATCTAAAATGTGCTGTTTTGACTCTGAAGCTTCATGTAATCTGTAAAGCAAATGGAAACTATAGTTATCAGATAAATTTGTAGTAAACATGAAAATATTATTTTTCCCTAAAATAGTGGAGTGGAAATATCAAGTGGTAAGTTAACCAACACCTCAAATGGTACGTAAATACATAACTTGGGTGAATGTGCTTATATTCAATCACTGCAGATGACAATATAAAAACAATAAAATGTAAATTTCCCAACCTTTCTTCTGTATCTTTTGCAAGTAATTTGCTGGCTCTTCACCTTTCTCCTCCAGCGTGAGTTGTACTTCTGCGCCATTTTTTTTTTTAGCTCCAACTGTATAATACACACACACACACACACAAATATAGAAGATGCTCTTCTTTGATGATGGTGGTATAGACAGTGCAGTCTAATACACAGTGTTGTTACACTTAAGGCCAATTTATACTTCTGCGTCGAGGGTACGCCGTAGTGTACGGCGTTGGCTTCGCACGTAGGCGACGCCGTCGTGAGCATTTATACTTCTGCGTTCAGGTATTGGTTGCTCTGCAGTATTGCTCCGAAACGCTAGTTGGCGGCGGAGGGTTTTAATGTTCCACTGTGTTTAGATTCCTCGCGGCTAGGTTACTACAAGCAATAGCGACTGAAAGAGCGTGGATCATGTTGGAGTTGGAGCTTATTGGGGTGGAAAAACAGTTCATTTTAGTGAAATTACTAAAACTGAAAGGCAGAAATGACAGAAGACGTCGGAGGAGATGGTACGTGTGGAAATGCGTGAGAAGGTACGTGCGGAAATGCGTAGGAGGAAATACGACGCTACCAAGCCGACCAATCACCTATCTTGCGGTCCGCGTCGTCGCGACGTGTAGTTACATTTTTGAAGAGGTGCGCGTCAGGCAACGCGGAAGGGTACGCGGTATGGGACGCGTCTGTGCGTATGCTACGCCGTACCTACTGCGCGCACCCTACGCAGAAGTATAAATTGGCCTTTACCCCCCTACTATCAAATGTATCAGTAACCTCTATGGAAGAGCAATATTGACTGGTGTCGGGGGCTGCAGTTGATTAAGCAGCGCCCCTCCACTGTGAATTAACCAATGACGATGCAGCATTTGTGACTGATGGCGCTCTTCTGCTGACGTAAGGTTCAAGGTTCACTGGGTTCCCTTTCGTAGTCACTTCGAGTTACGTCAGAAGTGACGGAGATTGGGGGTTTCGCATAGAAAGCCAATCCTCTTCGAGTATTTAAACACGAGCCAATGGCATGCAATGCCTTGGGGCTGCGGAAATTTGCATAGCGTACTCCGCCCTACTCCGTGAGTATAAAAGGAGGAAGTGAACGCAACCGCAGTATGTTTTCGCTTCGGAGCCAAGAGAACCTCTTCACTCCTAAAAGCTGATTCAAGACTCTTCGAGAACGAGCGTCCTCTTCAGTGTTGGTGTGACGGCGGTACCCAGCGAGATTTTGCATTGCCTGCGATCTGAGCAGTGGTCTGCCAGACTTTGCACTTCTCCCTGGTAGCTTCAGCGCTGAAAGAGTGAATTTCTCCTTTCTCATAAAAGTGAAAGTGAAAGAGCTGCACGCGGCACGTCTTTTTAAAGATGGTTCGCCCGTGCCCTTCTGGATGTGGTAGATTTCTGTCATCATCTGATGGTCACGAACGCTGCTTTGTATGCCTGGGCATTCAGCATGCAGCAGCAGCGTTCGTGGATGACTCATGTTCCTTCTGTGGGAGCATGACCATCTCCACACTGAGGTCGAGGCTCAATGATCTCACTAGAGTGAGAGCCCCGGTCCCCCCTACTCGATCGGCTTCCTTCACGAAAGGGGGCCCGTCGACCCGGGGACCCGGCGATCTAACGGTGACGGTGTGGGATAAAGCCCCGACGATTCCTCGGGCCACACCTCCCGCCTCAGTGCGTGAGCCAGCTAGCGCTAGCTCGACTCGGTCGGTTGTCTCTTCGGCGGCACCGGCTGCTTCGAGCAGCGCTCCAGATGATGATGCGATGTCTATCACAGCATCACTAGGTGGGCTTGAGTCCTCGGGAGAGGAAGATGCGGCTGCGTTGCCCCCTTCGGGAGTGCCAGCGTTGCCCGTGTCAGATCCCGAGCTGACGGCCATGCTGTCTCGAGCCGCTGGGAGTATCGGGCTAGAATGGAAACCTCCATCCTGCCCCGATCTCTCGCGGATGGATAATTGGTATCTGGACAAAGCTGCCGCCGCAAGGCCACGGCCAACTCCAATACCTTTTTTCCCCGAGCTGCATGTGGAGTTATCGCGCTCTTGGGGGGCTCCTTTGTCCACTCGAGAGCGCGATCTCTCCCCCGCCTTTCCCCCCCTCGACGGTGGGGCCGCCCGTGGGTACACTGGGATGCCCCCGGTGGAGCGCTCTGTTGCGATGCAGCTGTGTCCACAGAGCGCCTCCCACGGGTGGGCAGCACCCTGAACTGGTTAAAGAAAGACTTGACATCCTCACTGAGCTCACAGACTGGAGTGGGTGCGCTCGATGCCCCCGTGCGTCAGCCCACACACTCCTCTCTGTCTCTGAGGGCGCGGAAGGGTGCGTGTGTCGTCCCCGGGCTACACCAATCCCTTCCCCCTCTGTCGCCAGACCCCCGGCAGAACAGGCCCCCGTGGAACGCTCCGCTTTCCCTGGTCCCTTCTGTCGGGGAGCGGGCTTCGACGCATCCGAGCGGGGTAACTCCTGCACGCGTGCCAGTCGACCCGCACCGCTGCCCCTCCGGGGGGACGTCTGTGGTTCGCATGACCCCGTTGGCTCATTTCCTGGAAGCCTGGCTAGCGCTTCCCAGGATATCCCGCTGGGTCATCAGAACGATCAGATTCGGCTACGCGATTCAGTTCGCATGGTCTCCTCCCCGCTTCAGGGGAGTTCGCTCCACGATAGTTGGTGGCAATGCCCCAGTCCTGAGAGCGGAGATTGCGACCCTGCTGGTGAAGAGTGCAATCGAGACGGTCCCTCCAGCCGAGGTGAAGTCCGGGTTTTACAGCCCCTACTTCATTGTCCCCAAGAAGACCGGTGGGTTACGACCGATCCTGGACCTGCGCATTTTGAACCGTTCTCTCCATCGACTACCGTTCAAAATGCTCACGGCCAAACGCATTTTCGAATGTGTTCGGTATCAGGATTGGTTTGCAGCGATCGACCTGAAGGACGCGTACTTCCATGTGTCCATCTTACCTCGACACAGACCGTTTCTTCGGTTTGCCTTCGAGGGCCAGGCATATCAGTACGCCGTTCTCCCATTCGGGTTAGCTCTGTCCCCTCGCGTCTTCACGAAGATCGTCGAGGCAGCCCTTGTTCCCCTTCGCGAACAAGGGGTTCGCATCCTGAATTATCTCGACGACTGGCTGATACTAGCACACTCTCGAGCTCAGCTTTGCGAACACAGAGACTTGGTGCTCCGGCACCTAGCCCGTTTGGGCCTTCGGGTCAACCGGGAAAAGAGCAAACTTTGCCCCGTGCAGAGGATCTCTTTTCTCGGCATGGAGATAGACTCGGTCGCCATGTCCGCGCAGCTCACGAACGAGCGCGCGCACTCACTGCTGGCTTGCCTTCGTCAGTTCGAGGGCAAGAGTGCGGTTCCACTGAAACTTTTTCAGAGGCTCCTGGGGCATATGGCATCCGCGGCCGCGGCAACGCCGCTCGGTTTGCTTCATATGAGACCGCTTCAGCTGTGGCTTCGCGATCGAGTCCCGAGGTGGGCATGGCATCGCGGCTCGCTCCGAGTCCCAGTGACTCCGGCATGCCGGCGAACCTTCTTCCCGTGGTCGAACCTCAGCTTTTTACGGACAGGTGTCCCTATTCAGCGAGTTTCCAGACATCTCGTCGTCTCCACGGATGCATCTACCACGGGTTGGGGTGCCATGTGCAATGGGCATGCAGCCGCCGGTTCCTGGACAGGAGCCCAGCGCCTCATACACATCAATTGCCTCGAGCTGCTGGCAGTACGGCTCGCCCTACACCGCTTCAGAGCGTTGCTCAAGGGCCAGCATGTGCTTGTCCGCTCAGACAACACTACGGCTGTAGCGTACATCAACCACCAGGGGGGTCTACGCTCGCGCCAGTTGTCGCAGCTCGCCCGCCACCTCTTGATATGGAGTCAGAAGCACCTGAGGTCCCTTCGTGCAGTTTACATTCCTGGAGACCGGAACTGGGCAGCCGACGAGCTGTCTCGGGTCCGTCCCATCTCCGGCGAATGGCGACTCCATCCCCAGTCGGTCCAGCTGATCTGGAAAGAGTTCGGGGAGGCACAGATAGATCTGTTCGCCTCTCGGGACTCAGCCCACTGCGCCCAGTTTTATTCTCTGACCTGGGGCACTCTCGGTTCGGATGCGCTGGCGCACAGCTGGCCACGGGGCCCACGCAAGTATGCGTTTCCCCCAGTGAGCCTCCTTGCACGGGTGTTGTGCAAGATCAAGGAGGACGAGGAGCAGGTCTTGCTGGTAGCCCCCTACTGGCCCACCAAGACGTGGTTCTCCGATCTCATGCTCCTCGCGACAGCACCTCCTTGGCCTATTCCTCTGAGACAAGACCTACTCTCTCAGAGACGGGGCACTCTGTGGCACCCTCGTCCCGATCTTTGGAGGCTGCACGTGTGGCTCCTGGATGGGACGAGGCAGGTTTGAGTTCGCTGCCACCTGCGGTGGCGGCAACCATCACTTCCGCAAGAGCGTCGTCCACGAGACACCTCTATGCGTTGAAGTGGAACCTCTTCGTCAATTGGTGCTCTTCTCGCGGAGAAGACCCCCGGAGATGTTCGATCGGTGTCGTGCTTTCCTTCCTGCAAGAGGGGTTGGAGCGCAGGCTGTCGCCCTCCACCCTTAAGGTTTACGTCGCGGCCATTGCCGCTTCTCATGAAGCAGTGGAAGGTAAGTCCTTAGGGAAGCACGACCTGGTCATCAGGTTCCTGAGGGGAGCGAGGAGGCTGCATCCGCCTCGTCCTCCCCTCGTACCCTCTTGGGACCTCTCGGTAGTTTTAAGTGCTCTGCAGAGGCATCCCTTTGAGCCTTTGCAATCGGTAGAGTTAAAGTTTCTGTCCATGAAGACAGCACTCCTGGTTGCATTGGCCTCCATCAAGAGGGTGGGGGACCTGCACGCATTCTCCGTTGACGAAGCGTGCCTGGAGTTCGGGCCGGCTTACTCTCACGTTATCCTGAGACCCCGGCCTGGATATGTGCCCAAGGTTCCCACCACTCCCTTCCGGGACCAGGTGGTGAACCTGCAAGCGCTGCCCCCGGAGGAGGCAGACCCAGCCTTGGCACTGCTCTGTCCGGTACGTGCTCTCCGCACCTATGTCGACAGAACGCAGTGTTTCAGGACCTCAGACCAGCTCTTTGTCTGTCATGGAGGGAGCCAGAAGGGAAGGGCTCTCTCAAAGCAACGGCTGTCCCACTGGATAGTGGATGCCATTGCTTTGTCTTACCAGCAGCAAGGCCTTCCGTGCCCCCTTGGTGTGACGGCCCATTCCACTCGGAGTGTAGCCTCCTCTTGGGCTTTAGCGCACGGCGCCTCGCTAACAGACATCTGCAGAGCTGCAGGCTGGGCGACACCCAACACCTTCGCCAGATTCTATAATCTGCGAATTGAGCCGGTATCCTCTCACGTACTCGTTTCGGCCAGTTCTGGATCCGCTCAGGTGTCTTCGCTTGCTCGCCACTCCACTCCCCGGACTGGATAAGTGCGATATTTCCTCAGTTCTTCCATTGAAGTCTTGAGTCCTCCAGCACCGACGATGCGGGCACCACTGCGTTGCTCTGGATGCTAGCTAGGTGCCTCCATGCGCACGGTTCCCCATGGTAACCGTCTCATGTGTATTATCCACTGTAAGCCTCTCTGAGCATGTGTCTTCCCTTGGCAAGCCATCTGCCACCCCTGGAGTTTAAATTAGTAGCCACCTGCGGTTGGTACTCCAGTGTTCCATATGCGTTCCTATGTGGCCATATGTGTATTCATAAGTCCTCCCTTCGGTAGGCAGCTGGTAGCATGTCCCCTTCGGGATATGTTTCCCAGTGTACCTTGGTAATCCTGTGTCAAAGTCGGATCCCCAAAAAAAAAAAAAAAAAAAAGGTAAGGCTCGGGGGTCAGTCTTTCGCAGGGCACTGGAAGACAGCTTGAAGATGGCGTGATGGCACAGACCCCCAATCTCCGTCACTTCTGACGTAACTCGAAGTGACTACGAAAGGGAACGTCTCGGTTACGTATGTAACCCTCGTTCCCTGAGTAGGGAACGGAGACGTTACGTCTCCCTGCCACTTCTGCTGTATCGCTGGGTAGATGCCGAGTTCAGTCTTGGCTCCTCAGCGAAGACATACTGCGGTTGCGTTCACTTCCTCCTTTTATACTCACGGAGTAGGGCGGAGTACGCTATGCAAATTTCCGCAGCCCCAAGGCATTGCATGCCATTGGCTCGTGTTTAAATACTCGAAGAGGATTGGCTTTCTATGCGAAACCCCCAATCTCCGTCACTTCTGACGTAACGTCTCTGTTCCCTACTCAGGGAACGAGGGTTACATACGTAACCGAGACGTTTTTGCGCCAACTGAAGCTCAAAAAAGAAAACAAAGGTGGCGGTGCAGCATCTATAAGTGGTGAGTGGATACAGCGACTTTTTAATAATAGAATAAACTTTGTTTTCTTTGTAATTTAAGGTTTTTGTGAGCTTTGTAAATGTACAGCACATTATCTTTTAGTTACTTGATTTTTTTTATTTTTACATTAAAAATCAAGTTTTATTTTTATTTCAGTTAACTTATTGTTCTTGTAAGCCAGTCAGTGTCATATAATTTTGTTTTCATTTACTACAATAACTTTATGAAACCCTAATAATGAAATGGTTAGTAAAATAAGTGAATGTTTGTCACATGCCATTCTGTACCAGCTAATAAATGTTACAACTGCACTGCGATCATTTTCATTATGATCATAATTTAGTCAACTTTGTTAATCAATTTCTATTTAATAGGAAAGGTTGCACGTGTGTATAATTATTAATTTAATGTAACCCTTTTCAGTCTGAATAAATGTAATATATTTTGTGCCCTTTTATGAACTATCTGTACCTTTTTTCTGTCAACCACAGGTTATTTTCCCTGCAGCCCCCGACACCAGTCAATATTGCTCTTCCATAGAGGTTACTGAAATGAAATGATGATGATACAGTTGGAGCTAAAAAAAAAATGGCGCAGAATAAAATGAAATAAAATGAAATGGTTTGCTTATGCAAAAATGCAAAAATCATAAAAAAATCAAAAATCATACTTCAAAATCATAACCAAATGCATGATAAAATGCATGATAAAATCTGAAAAGTGAAAGCACATTTCTGTACTCTGGGTGCATTACAGCTGTATAGAAGCACAAATATTCAATTACGCCACATTGCAATTGTAAAACAGCATGTTTATTAATTTCATTTAAAAAAAAGAAAAGAAAAAAAAAGGACTATTTCATCGTCACTATAAGAAACAGTACAGAAGCACTGAGAGTCTTTGAGCATTTCTAGCTCTTCAAGTATGTTCGTTCTGCTCATATACCAGGGAACTGTGCCTTCAGGAGGGCATTGAGCCGAAGATGAAGGGGGGGCCCACTCGGCTCACCCCATTCGGTCAAACTCCAGATGCCTCCTCTCCACCAGAATCCATCTTTTCCTTCATTCCACAACAATAACAGTGAAGTTCCAAACAGCAGCAAACGGGTTTGAGTGAGTGAAGAAATGAGCACAGGAAATTAACCGAGCTAAGAGATGCACGTAAGAGAAAGAGCAAGACGACAGCAGAAGAGACTAAAAGAAATGAATAACACGGCTTTAAAGTTAGGAGGGACACAATCAGTGACTAAAGTGCTAAAAAGAGGAGAGAGATCTCCATCCAGTGCATGTTAAAACCACTCCAGTCAAGTCAACGCAACTCAACACTCAGGAAATGGCATAAATGTATATCCTAACAATTACGAGAACAATGAACACGACTTGCATCGTTTCCAACAACAAATAATAGGGAATTCAGCAATAGAACTTCATGTAGACAGAAGGAGATCATCAAAATGTAAACAAGTCTGTCCTGTGGCCCGTAGGTTACAGTCCAGCTTTGGGTTGGTTCTGTCTCGACCTTCAGCCCAAATGGACGCGGGAGCTAAAATGAGAAGAATACACACCACATTAACACACAATCTGGAATACTCAACTGCTATTAGTCAGTTGCACTATGAAGTAGCCATCTAATAATGTCCATTCAGCCAGTGTTTTCATAAATAACAATATTAGGGCTCCAATAGCCAAGCAGAAATAATGTACATTATATGATCAGCTGAGTGTATTCTCCTTTACTTATACATACTAAAAAGCTGTGCTAAACAGCACTAAAACTGGTTCATTGGCTCGTAATCCTCAGAACACAGTTTAAGATATTTTAGATTTAGTCCGAGAGCTTTCTGTCCATCCATTAAAAATGTATGTACGGTATACCGGTCCTTGTCCAGAAAGGAAATAAAGACATCAAAGTAGTCCATGTGAGATCGGTGGGTTAGCTAGAATGTTTTGATGCATCGAAAATACATTTTGGTCCAAAAATAACAAAAACTGCGACTTTATTCAGCATTATATTGTCTTCCGGTTCTGACGTGTGTCTGGTGCTCCCAAGCTTCGTTTACAGTCAGAGGGAGACGCACGCTGTAAACAAAACAAATCTTGGTTCTAAGGATGTCTAAGGATTTAGACACATGGCTGGGCAAGATAAATGCAAGTCCTCCTCTAATTATTTCAACCCGAATACACGGGACACACCAGACACACGTCAGCACTGCGGACCCGTGAACGCGGATTGACAACAGAACCCCAGGGCCCGTTTAACACCGGGTTTCGGTACCCATTTCTACATATGGGTGAGTTCATATGGAAGAAGGCCTGTTGTGTTCTGTCTCTTGATTTGTGATAATGGCAGCAATTGCGAAACTCACCTTCGTCATGTACCGAGTATGGATGGCATCAAGAGCTTGTCCTGAAGAATCACAGGGTCAAATGACTATATCCTATCTGGCAACAAGAGCATAGCCATAACTTTAAGATCCCCTGAATTAAAGAATTTCAGTATTTATCAGTAAAAAGCACATCAAATAAATACCTTTCAGTGTTTCCGCTACATTTATTGTCCCGTGGCGGGCCGCCACACTTCTAAAGTCATTCAATAGCATAATGTGTGGTAAAATTAATATTTTAGTCGCTAAGTTAACGGAAAGTCATCTCGCCTCAGTCATTCTCCATTCAGCATTCACACAGCGCGTCACCTTCGGTTGCGACAGTAACACGATGACACTCTCTTCAAGATCAATATTATTATACTTTATTTGTAGATAAAGCATAAAGGTCTGTGGTTTGCATAAAATGACTTTATCTTGCTGGAGTGGAGTTTATTGCCCTTTCTAAATCACATTCCCTTCTCCCGGGTGTATGTGAGATTACAGCATAGAGTCGAGAGAATGCTATTGTTCTTCATGCGCACTGAAATTTAAAACTGTTAATAGAAAAGGCTCAAAAAACTGTTGCATATAGAATACACTATAGGCGGCGAGCTACATAGGCCTACCGTGCACCCCCCCCCCCCCACCTCCCAACAAAACCATACTTTTTTGAAAGGTCTGGATGTGTAGAATATGAATCTGAACGTTAACATTGAAAATTTTGGGTTGCACTACCTGTTTTAGGCCTGTGAATAGGGAAACCCTAAAAACGTTTTTAAGCGATTTTAACATTTCGAGATTGGCCTATTCAATCAGAACAGCTTTTAAGGGACCCAATACACACTCAAACTTAACATATGATGACTTAGGTCAAATATCTACCATGCTGCTTATTGGTAGGTGTCTAAAAGTAACATAGTTAAGGCTTTATGTTGACATAATGAGCCCATTTCATGCTTAGGCCATGACCATTGGCCTATCATAGGCGGAAATCGCGCGGGGGTGGGGGGGGGGGGGGGGGTGTCAAGACCCCCCCTATCTGAGGGTTGTCCCCCCAAAAAAAACCATTAAAATATTTAAAATATGTGTATTGTAAATAATGTAATGATATATTCTTAAAATAATTAAGAAATAAAATAACACAAATGCAAACGGGGCAATTACGAAAAAAGTGTTCTAAACATTTTGAGACCCCCCTCCCTTGCCTCACAGTGCGTTGGTCCACCGCCTCCGTCCCTTTTACCTCAGACACACACATTCCGGTGGCGGGAGAGAAAAACAGTTTTTGAGTAGTTGTGGAACTCCAGTAAAGGGGGTCGCACACCGGACGAGAAGCGTAGCGGCGCGTCGCGCAGCGCCACGTCTTTAAAATTCGAACACATTGTTCTCTATGAATGTACACACACCGGTGGCGCCGTTCGGCATCTGTCCGCGGCGCCCAGCGACGGCTCAGGACCGTGTTCAAAACCCTGCTGGGCCACAGAGCGCCATTTACATAGTTTTATATACAATTTAAATTATTTTTGTCTCAAATCGGTGGTGATGGATCCTGAGTCCTGACTTCGCCCCATATGCTGCAATATACATTTAGTTTTGCATTCATTTACAGAAATCAGCTGCTTGAATGACAATTGCTGATGTTATTGGATTTTTCAGGTGAGATTCTCAATTCATTCAGTAAACGGATGCTCTGAGGTAAAGTACATAATTGTACAGTACAATAATAACTTAGAACAGATCTTCATGTCATTAAACGTTACAATATTGCTGGCCATACACTGATGAGAAAGTCCGGGTGCGCTGTGCATTTAGATTCTAACGCTTTCACTGTGATTTAGTTGGTTTATATCATTTAATATAGTTAAAGAATGAGTCAATGAATGAAATGAAATCGCTGCGCTGCGTGAGGAGAGTATGTGAACAGATTCGCCGCTGGCTTAAACCAGAAAGAAATTTTAAGAAGTATAATGAAATGGTCTCCATGCTAATAGTAGTAAGGCTTTCCTCTGTATTTTTTTGCCTGTATTATTGGTGTCCCCTTCAAAATTTGCTCTTGAGAATTGTTATGTTTATTGTCCCCCCAACATTTTGATGAAATTTTCGCCCCTGTCGCCTATCATACACCCCAACCCCCTCCCCTGACAAAATCATGCTTTTCTGAAAGTTCTAGATGTGTAGAATATTAATCTGAATGTTAACATTGACATTTTGGGGATACACTACCTGTTTTAGCCCTGAATAGGGAAACTCTAAAAAAACGATTTTAAGCTATTTTAACATGTTGAGATTGGCCTAGTCAATCAGAACAGCTTTTAGGTTACCCAATACTCTTACTACACTACATTGATAGTTACTTTAAATAGTTGTTTTTAATTATTTTTTGTTTAATATAGATAAGGCCTTGTATGGATATAATCGATCAAGGTCCATTTCCATAGTATCAGTCAACATGCTAACATTCTAACCCTCATTACCCTTTCCATCAAAGGGGTGTGACTCACAAATCATTTCATTGACAAATCAGAAACCTGTCTGGGTTGTTCATCCAATGACAAAATAAGATATTTGTTGAATTTTCATTAATAGTTTCCTCTGTGTCAGACAGGTATATAAAGATTGTCCTGAAAGACTGTTCTTACTCACACAGACAAGATCCTCCAAGTCTGCATCCTCTGCCTATACAGCTAGAAATTTGTTTCACTGAATTGCTCGATGTTTGATATTTTAGTTTACAATTTAATATAATTGACCCGTCTTACTACACTACATTGATGCTTACTTTTACTTTTAGCATTAACTACATTGATGCTTAAACGTTTTTTCGACATTTGATAGATTAATAGATATATAGCCTACTTTATTCATACCAAAGGGAAATTTTAGACATCCAGTAGCTTATACATAAACACACACGCACACACGCACACACACACATATCTGTTTTATAGATTGCAGGTTTTGTACGGGGACAAGCCGAGCCCCCATCAGCTGCACACGCCGCCGTGACTAATCTCTGTTTATTAATTATTGTCATTAATGATTTATCAATAAATTATAACCGGAGGCAGAAGTGAAAACAAGGTTTTAGATGTACGGCAGAAGAAGAACTGTGCAGACTTTTGGTTGACACCAAGGTTGATCCACACAGGTCAACTGCTCCGCAGCACCTTTCCACTCTCGTTACAGTACCTACAGGACCACAATGCATGGAGCTCCCACTCTCTGAACGTTTTCGGTGGATCTTCAATATCCAGCCACACTAAAACCGTAAACCTAACTAATTTCAGTTCCAGCCATTAGGTCCCCTGAGATCTCTGTCCCACTCCAACTCACCCCAGCCAGGGAAGGGCTTGTCCTGCCTCCCTCCCGGACTCGCGTCGGGCAACCACGAGAAGCTAAAGTGGACCCCATCCGACACCCACTGTTACGTGCCCCCTAACTGAATTTAATCGGGGACATCATAACATATAAAAATCCACAGAAACGTTCGTTGACAATATAAAAATAATTTATTGTCAGTGGTTAACAAGAATGACAGGTAGGACGGTAACAAAGTCTGGTGGTAAAATAAACATAAAGCAAACAGAAAGAAAAACCCTGCTCACTGATATCTACCGGATCCAACACTCTTGTCTGCCTCCCGTTCAAAACAAAGACAAGTTCGCAGTGAGTCTTCCGGGTCCACTGACTGCTGCTCTAAAATAATCTTAGACTAAATAAGTGAAAAACCCGTCACCAATACCACCAACTCAAAACAAAAATAAACGACTTCGTCATAGCACCCACACAAATGTCAGGCCAGGTACTGGGGTTAGTGCATGGTCTATTTACACCGACCCTTTGACACCCTCTAGCTCAAAGGCAACATTGGCGGAGCCCATGGCGCTTTTAGAGCAGCATCCGCTCCGACATGAGCAACGACGGCGAGAAGAGGACATGGTAGAGAGCACGGCGTCCCACCGCACCAGAGGGAGAGCGAGGTCTAAACCCAGTGAGAGAGAGAGCGGATGTGAATCTCCGTCCTTTTAAAGCCATCGGCCCCGCCCACTCGGAGAGAACAACAAAAACAAACAAGAACAGCACAAACAGGGTCCCCAACGCTAAACCACGTAACACCCACCTAGCGAAGCCTTCACTATTGATCTTCACCATGAGAGATATAAAGCTGCGTCTCGCTGTAGTAAGAGTGCTTCACCTGGTCGAAGGCGCTGAGGGAGTGAGGTGCGCCACACCACCTGACGCCGTGGGTCATTCCCATAGATATGGTGTGGAGTGACGACACCCACCACCACCCAGCACCGTCCAAAACAGCTATCCCGCGAGAAAGCACAACACAGAGACCCTCTATCACCCTCTGAGCAAAAATCTTCCCGCTTATCTGGTGATCTCCTATTGGTCTTCACTGCAGATATGAAGCAGTTTCTCAAGACGGGTGCTTCATTAGGCACTGTGGAGAGTGGTTGTGTTCATAGTGCGGCAATCTGACACATTATAAGACACTGTGTGGGTTTTCTTCCTTTAAATCTTCAAAATCTTTCTTCAATCTTCCCTAGGCCTGCTATATAGTATGCGAAAAACAGTACACCAACAGAGTAGTCTGTTACGAACATCGAAAAACAGTCCCCGGATGACCTACTTCTTCCAGCTTCACGCACATTCCATGGACACTTTACATCCATGAGGCCACAGGAGAGGATTAACGGATGGCAGTGAAGCGACGCAACTGAACTAAAGCTGGTCGATCACATGACGTATAAAACATGATGGATGTAGAACGTCCGAATTACATTTATACTATACATATTCATAGCCTACTATATTGTGAGTGACATTCACGGCTGTTACTCTATGTTAGACAGCAAATACGATTTCTTGCCACAACAACAAACATTTTGGTAGGAAAAGTCTAAATGGAATCAGTACATAAAAGCATATTAAAGCCGAACGAGAAACAGTGAGCGCCCCGCTATTTAACTACAGCAAACGGGCAAATACCGGTCTATCTTGGTTCCCGAAACCATGTAGGCGCGGAGTCAGAACGGTTGAAAACGAGTGTATGTAACTTACACCGAGATATATCATAAATTATACTGCTAAAATTTAGACTGCTAAAATGAGCTTCTCGTTTAAATTGCCTCGGTCAAACTCAGCACTGCACTCTCTTCAATCCTGGTTGCCGCTCCCGAAAGTCCCTCTTCACTTGCAGAAAGTTAAACAGATCTCAACTTTGTCGCATCACCAGACGCGCCTCACCGGTCGCCAACGGTCCCTGCCTCGCGTGTCGTTCGAAATCGCCCGCTCGACATTGAAGTGAATGGTAGACTTTCAACAGCACGTGACGTCAATCGCATTCTCCGCTGCCATAGAGACAGAACAACAGACGCCACTTCTTGGAATTTTGCGCATCATCATAATCACATGACTTTTTTTTTTTTTTCATAATCACATGACTGAAACTGGCGCTGGGTCAGAGCCATGTATGGGCTCTATGCACGGCGTTATTTCCGGTGAAGGATTAAGGATGCTCGAAAACTTCCGCCGATCATAGAGTCCAATGCAATACCGAGAATTTATATTGAATTTTATACTCCATGGTTATACTAAAGGAACATTAGTCACAAAAACAGATAAAACAGACACCCCTCGTTGTGTTTATGCTTCTTTTTAAAATTATATTAAATAAACATAACTATATATAAAATTACATCTAAACGTATGTACGTTTCGTTTCAAAGACGGGAGGACAGTAAATATTGAAGACTCTGCCATAATCCCGTTTTCTCCGGTTTTCCTCCGCTTTAATCTACACAACCGGAAATGGACGAGCATCCTTACGTCAAATGCGGAACTTATGCGTGCATTTAGCCCATTCAGAGAGTTCTGACAGTCCCATAGACCGCCATTAACTCAGGAATGCGGAAGTAACGCGTGTCATGGACCCGCCCATTAGTTCCAACCACTGATAGTTCCAGCATTGAACCCCATTCATTTTCAGTGCTTCCGAAGTACGTTCGCTGGTAAATTAATGAAATTACTGTATTTTTTTTACTTTTTCACACATTAGCCGACCTCTCGTGAATCTAGTCTGTAGTTATATGTTATGTAGCCAGATCTAGTAAATGTTTATTGGAAGATAATAGGTTAATTGCAGCGATAGCTTATGCAACACTTCACTAACGTTGTTAGCTAACTTATGGTTACCTGATGTATATAATATTTTTTATAACATTATATATATATATATATATATATATATATATATATATACACAGTGTTTCCGCTACATTCATTCTCCAGTAAGGGTAAAATCTTTCCGTGGCAGGGACAGCTGCCACAGAGACCTGTCACTCCACCCGTCACCGCTAGTGGCAGCTGTCACCCGACCTGCCACCGCTATATGCGCCTGTCACCCGACCTGCCACCGCTATATGCGCCTGTCACCCGACCTGCCACCGCTATATGCGCCTGTCACCCGACCTGCCACCGCTATATGCGCCTGTCGCGGCGTCATGCCCATTCAAAGTGAGCCCATTCAAAGCCCATTCAACGTGCCCCCTCATATTTTTACTTCCTGATAATTTTTTTTACATTTCTTTAAATTTTTTTCCCTGATTATTTATTCCTAATATGCTCCATAATTACCAGAGCTTATAACGACTCAAATGTATTCTTCTTGATGTGTAATAAATCGGTCAGCATCAGCCCGCCCGTTTTTCCTAATATGGTGTCTGTGTATATCAAATCTACGCACGTAGAGCTCTAGAATCTTTGCTGTGTATGTTCAAGCCTCAAGCAACTCGCACGTTGAACTGGCCACCCGCTTCGAATGTTATCACTCGATTGAATGGGCGTTATCAGTGGTTATCATTCCATATATATGGGCCAGTAGGGGCCTGCTGCGCCTACTGGTAGGCTCAGAAGGCTGTTATCATCCATCCACATGGTTAATCACCGACAAATACAGGAGAAGACTCCAGCTCCAATCCCAGAATCCAGCTCGCCGGTAATCGGAAGTCTACTGAATGACGCAGCTACGTTGGAATATTTCGCACTTGATTTTTGATAAGGTAAGAGCATTTAAATGATAAAAAACGAGCATTTAAACGGTAATTAATTAGTTAGTAAGGGAAAACAATACATAAACAATACATAAAATGTGTTTTAATGTTGCGTGACGTTATGAGATAACCGTATGATGATATTTCGCGCTTGGTATTTTCAGGTAAGAACATTTAATGATAAAACCGATCATTTATACCGTAATAATTAGTCAATAATGGAAAACAATACATAAAATGTGTTTTAATGTTGCGTGACATGAGTGTTGACATAAGTTAAGCGTATTACGATTATTTTGTAAACGTTAAACAGGCCAACGTTAGGCTCTATTACGTTATTACGTTTACGTAAAGCCTTTAGCATTACGTTAACTAACTTGCTTGTTTAATTGACCATTACAGTTGCTAAATAAGCATGTTTTTGCTCATGAGGCTACTGGGGAAATGTAGTTTCTAGTTAAACGTAAAGTTAGCCTTGCAAAATTACTTTTTCCACATTTTAAAGCAGCCTATTGCTTGATATTGTATGCTCGTTGATGCTTTACTGAAGCATAGGCCTAACCTTACTCTTATTGAGATATCTATCTATGGCACAAAATACATATCCCTTATCTGCATCCCACGCTCATTGATGTGTTTTTGTCTTTTTAGGCTGTGATAAGTACAGTTTGCACTTTGCTTATGTAATAATTGACAAATATTTTGATTTCAGATATGGGAAAAACAGTTAAGACCACACGTTCCAGGAGCGTTAAGATTAAGGTGGTGAGGAGGGGTATCTTTGGCCCAGCAAAGGTTTCTTACCTTAGTCAAGGTCTTCCCCAGCCCAACTCCAAACAGACCAACCCAACTATTACATCTCAACCTGCTGAACCTGATGATGTGTCACCGAACTGTAGTTCTGAGAGTGCATACAGTAGGGCAAAGAAGAGAGAGCTTCATGCCTGGGATGCAGTCAAGGATGACATGCTTAAGGTGTCGTTTGAATGTTCAGCACCAATCGCTACCCAGTGTGTTGTCTGCCTAGCACATGCTGATTACAGGTGCATTGAGTGCAGTACTACTGCAGTGTTTTGTGAGAGTTGTCTGAAGAGGACTCACAGAAATTCACTGCATCTTTCTGATAAGTGGAATGTAAGAACAATACCATGCAGTCATACACACAGACAACTAACTCACAGTAATTTAGATCAGATTTATTAGATACTTCAAATTGTTCTAGCATTATGTAGGATCAACTGTTCGTGTCATGAGTTTGTAGTTTTAAAAAGATTGTTAGAGCTATCAATCTTTCTTACAGAATGTCTACTATGAGCCATCCTCCCTGGGGTTATTCCTATATTTACCTGAAGGCCATAGCACCCATGCTGTGTACACAAAGGACATGAAGGTCATTGTCAGCACAGGTTTGTCATTTCATATGATTTTCTTGACAAGTTAAGGAATCCGGTCCTATGTACATGTGTGCTAATAAGTTCCTATAAGGAATTAATCAAATTTGTTTTACAATTTTGTAAAAAAAAAAAAATTGTTTGCTGATTTATGGTGTTATAGGTGACACGCACAAGCGATTTAGTCTATGCTGATATGGTAGTCTCTATAGTAGTACTTATGTTTATATATATATATATATATATATATATATATTTCCCTCTATATATTTCCCTCTTTTTATTTGGCAGGACGGCTCTGCACCGTCACAGTGAATATGTGTGCATGTGAGCCAGAAACCTGCACTCTGCTCAGGTATGGTCTCTGGCCGGCAACAGCCGACAAGCCCCAGACAGCCTTCTCCATAACTCTCCTAGAGCTTTTTGTTTGTCTGTCACTGGAGTGTCAGGTTTCTGTCGAGGGTTTTTGCAACACCATGCGCTGGAAAAATAACCTCACACTTGCAGAGGTCAGTTAAAAGTCTTGCCTGTGAATTGAAAATATCAGTTACTGTACTTTCATGGAAGACTGATTCCATATGGTTGTGAAAATTACACATTTCTCCTTGATTGAAGTGCATAATTAATTATCACAACTTAAAGTAAACTTTTATGGAACCATCTAGTATTGTACATTTGCATGCAAAAGTGTTCTTAAAAGTTTTCTATCAAATAACAACTTCTGACTGAACCACCGTCACCAGATGTAAGTATACGAAACGGAACAGTGATGTTTTCACTGACTGCTGCTTATACCCTAGGTTAACACACTCTACAGAGCCCTGGTGGGAGAATCCATATCCCATTTTAGGCATCACCACTTCCGACAAAGAAGTTTGGTTGATATTTGCCCAAAATTAGATGATGGTACCAAATGCCCAGCATGCCCAAAGGTTGGTTCTAGTTCCACCATGGTCCTTGTTTGATTAACCTGATTGCATTTTCCATGACCTAATGGCATTGAATTGATATCTCAAAACTTAGTTAATTTTTGTATAAAGTGTAAAAATATTATAATAAAATAGTATTAGTATAAATGTATAAACCTGGTGCAGATACAAACCAGGATTACTGTAAGTGTTTGTTTTACAGGCGGCTGGGGATATGATTGTAACATTGGATGCCAACTTTGGCCTTGTGAGGAAGCAAAGCTCAGGTACAAGTGCGGTTGAGCCATTACACGGAACCCGCATGTTTGTTAATGAAAACGATGTAGAGGAATACCTGCTATCACATCTTGACAGCTCAGAACCTCACGAGGTTAGTCTTAGTTGCAGAATTTCATGGGCTGAGCCCATGAAAAATTAATGAAATATTTAATTAATCATTATTCCTCCCATGAATCTATGTTTTCCTTAAATCTTTAGGACTGCAGTAACTTCAAGGCTGGCAACGTGCTGAGGTCACAAAAACAAGCGAAGAAACTTGATGTTACAGGAGTGTTTGGAGCCTCTTGTCGTCATGAAATGCCCCTAATGTTTGTCAACATGAGCCAAGGAGAACGGCAAGTATATTCCACATTAGTGACATCTCTGACTATTGACCCAGTGTTCCATAATGATAATTCCCCTGTTTGAATCTACCTAGTAATATAATAAGCCATATTTTATTTATTTTTTTCAGTCAGCAAATATGAACCTTATGATGTATATTCCAAAACATTACAAACTTTACCACCATCCTATAATGTTCACTATGCAGGAGATTGTATAATTAATTTTGACTTTTCCTCAGTATAAAGTGTCCTTATTCAAATTTGTGTTAAAATAGATTAGCCTATCCCCTGTATGTCATCGATGAGCTACTTCGAAGATGTGAGGACAAGAACATACACCTCCGAATCGTTTATGACATTGCCTGTGTTGTTGCCTCACATTTGCATGTAAGTACTTTTTTGTGTAAAACTGAATTGTTGTTTTGAGAAAAGACCTTGACACATTTACTTAAACTTTTTCCATACTGTGTTCCATCAGAAATTAGGGAAGGGCATACCACACAACATCTCTTTGGCCATACCAGCATTTCACGTTTATGGACACAAATTGCCCTGCCAGGTAATTAATTTACTTTTATAGAGACATCAGTCACAGATCATTCACTCCCTGTTTGCCCTCCATTTTCCTGTCTATCAACTGCACAGCTGAAATTAAGTAGATTTGTCTAAAAGTAATCTTTATTCTGGCATTTTCCCAACTGGTGATTGTCTAAACTTGTTTCAGAGATGCATTGTTGGACAATACAGTGGAAACCGCTTCTCACAACTGTCTGGGCCAAATCACTATAAGCGGACCAAATTTGTTTTCTTTGTGTTTAATGCAGATTACTATCTAATTTTGTATAAATATTACATTCATATAAAGTTATGACATGAACAGCCTCTCTATTTTTTTCTGATACTCCACCATTTTTTCATATTAAACTGTTATTTCCTTAACCAAGACGAGTTGATGCATACCTCTCTCGTCTCAGTGCGCGCACGTGCGAGACACTTTCAGTCAGTTTATTCATTATGATCCTAACCGAGATGAAGTTGGAAGTGACCAAACACCATGCCATGTTTTATTTTGTGTCACCATACTTGGTTGTTTAACTGTATTTAAATAGGGAAAACGTGGAGGTGTTTGGTCGCTTCTAAGCTCATTTCTGTTTGGCCCTAATGAATGAACAGGACTCAAAGTGTCGCCACAAGCCAGACAGATTGAGCGCACGCACTGAGACGAGAGAGCCATGTATCAACTCGTCTTAGTTAAAGAAATAACAGTTTAATATGAAAAAATGGTGGAGTGTTCCTTTTAATGAAAAATCATCTGAGCTACACCTAGGCCCTCTCCTGCTCCAAGCTCTGTCTGAATGGTCAAGGTGAAAGCATTACACTCCACTCTCATAACATGCAGTAGGCCTAGCTGCTGCTGTGAGAGAGATGGGATGATAATTATGCACCATAAAAGTCCCCAAAAAGCCAGCAGTGCAGGAACAGGAGGGCAAACTCACACATAGACCAGTGTGAGTAGAGGAAAACATCACACGGCGCGCAATTGTGCACAGCAAGCGTATGAACTAGCACACAATATGAAGACGCTAAGCGGACTATTTGATTACTATAACCAAATTATTTACACACAGCATTTCTACAGGAATGATTCTGTCCCAAGCATTTGAATCCATATAAGTGGTTGATCACTGTAACCATGATCACTATAAGCAGTTTACAGTTTAAGTAGGATCATGCTCAGTGTCAGCGTCTGTGAAATTCTACCACTTTGCTTTAATCACAGATCAAGTACAGCACTAGGCGACTCGATGGGTTTGGGCTCACAGACGGGGAAGGAATGGAAAGGCTGTGGTCTTTTCTCAGAAGATTTGCCAGAGTCACAAAGGAGATGACTCCATCTCACCGCCTTGACCTGTTGACTGATGCCCTTTTGCATTATGGACGGAGGAAATCAACTGACCTAGGTTTGTCCACTGCTGCATAACCTATTTTTTATATTTTATATTTTATATCTTCTGGAGTGAAGCTGATCACTCACAAATTGTTCAGCATAAGTAAATTAAACTGTCTTTGCAGAGATGCAGCTCCTGCAAAGACTAGACAGAGCAGAGAAAATATCAATTCTCGCTCAAGAAGACATCTCATCTGTCATCAGAGAGGCACCAGGTAAGCAATGCACATAAGAAGCAGTTAACAATAGTTGTAAACTATTGTTACCTGAGTTTTAGAATCAGAATTTTAGATTCTGTTTATAAGCGCATTTTGCATGGAGTGTGTAGTATTGATGTTGTCTTGTTTTCTGTTTATTTTTGTTGTCTAGTGTTGGTTTCTGAGGGAGACATGGAGAAATGGAAAAAAAGGGAAATGGAGCTAGCCCAGCAGAAACAGAAACCAATAAGTAAGCAACTGAAGTGAATGGGTGAATGTCTTGAATACTGTATGAAGGTCATGCATATTATTAGCAAAGAATGTTGCAAATATGTTATACTTACCTTTCCGTGTACAGTAATGAAATACAATCCTGTAAGCTATGTGAAGTTACATGAAATTTAACAATTCATTAAAGCAGTAGTAGTAATATCTTTATCTGTTCTTCAGGCACTGTCTGTAGATGGAAAAGGGACTACATCATCAAGCTGATTCAGTTCTACAAGTTCAAGTAAGAGTTTGTGTTTATGTAAGACTATATGGTAATTACAGCTGTCTTTAAGTGCCCTGCTGATGTGCTTCAATATGGAAGCCTAGGTTTGATTACAGTAACAGCATAGTTTTGAAGGAAACCGTTACAATGGTTATAAATTAAGAGTTGCTATAATACTGCAGTAATTGATTATGGTGTGATTAGTAATCAATTATCACCAATGCCTCCCTAATAACGTATACAGTCTTTGGTCAGGGGTGTACCACAGTAATGCTTTCTGCTTGGTCCCTAATGCATTTTTGTGCTGTACTTTTATTTTTATTTTTATGTATAGATCTGGAATCGTGAGTCATCCATGGAGTGTGAAACAGAGTAAGCTAGCAGTAATCGGTCACTGCACCAGGCTATCCTAGCATTGAACAAAAATTTTTCAATCAGGGACCAAGAGTACTGTGAAGGTGTTAGAAGTATAAGTGTTGTACTGTTTTGACGGTATGATATGTGAAAGTGTATGTCGATGTAGAATGTATGTTAGATATACGTTGTATATTATTTATGTTGTGTTGTTTTGAAGATATAATATGTGATGTGTAAGTTTATGTCGATGTAGAATGTATGTTAGATGTTGCTAACATACACTGTTATGCAAGAAAAAATTCAGACTCGTCTGACAATAAAGTATAAAGTAAAGTAAATTAATAACATTTATTTTCTGACCGTTGTAGAATTGAGGACTCTCTGCTGAACATAGAGAAAAAACACCGGATTGGGAGAAGATGGCAAGAATCCGATTCAGACTTCCAGTCTACCCTTAAAAATGTGGACTGTGAGCTCAGAGGGCAACTAATCTTCAAAGCTAGAACTGAATCAAGGGAGAGAGCAGTCCTCCTCCATCTGAAAAGAAAATATCCAGGTAAAGTGCTGTGGATACGTAGATACATTCAGATATTGCGTTCAACTTTGAAAAGGACCATAATACAAACTAATAAATACATTTCTCTGCATGTGTGTTTCCTAACTTTGCTACAGACGGGCAGGGCATTGCCATTAGACTTTCCAAGCAGATTGCCAGTTCCAACAAGAGACTGAGGCAGGCAATAAATGAATACAACCGGATTCAGTGGCCACCGCAGAGGAGCATCTTCCCCACAATAATTGATTTTCAGGAAGCATGCGATCCCTCTTGGCAAGTCTACTTCTGCTTTGATGACACTGTAAGTATAATAACCACTGTAAGTATAGACCATTTTACAAGATGTAAACAACACTGGTCCAGAAGCACTTCCTGTTTCAGTTTGTAACCGTTTTCTTTATTTCACATGTAAAGAAAACATCTTAAAGATGTTTGTTTAACTTTTTGATTCAGTTTTAAATGTTCTGTTGGTTGTATTTTATCCCAGCTTTTATGTAGTGTTAAAAAACTGAAACAGGAAGTGCTTCTGGACCAGTGTTGTTTACATCTTGTGAAATGGTCTATATATAACCACACAGCAGTCACTCTAGAAACAATCTGACAACCACTTACCAACCCCAACTACCTGCCAATCAGTTTTGAAACCACCTGGTAACATGACATAGCTTTTTTAAATTTATTTTCTCTTTCAGATTGAAGACGATAATGTTTCGAGGAGTCTTAAACGGCGAGCAATTGATGCCATAAATATGAAGACTCGAGCAACTGAGGAAAAGGGCATGCTGTACCAGGAAATGAGAAATATTACTGAACACCTCCATCAGCAGCATGCCTTTCTTTGCTCTGCCATTAAAGACACAGATCAGCCTGGTGCAAAAGCTGCTCTCACCCAAAGACTCCATCAGGTGGAAAGAAAACGTCATCAAGCAACTGTGATGTTTCACACACATGTACAAGACATTGTCCCTGTAGACAACCCCTACTTGTGTCAGGCCCTCCCCATGTCAAGCATAGAGACTCTAGTGTACAATGAGGATGGTGATGATGATAATGAGGATGACACTGAGGATGACCATGATAACTAGGAATGGTACTGGTATGACAGGACAGGGCCTGTATTTACAAAGCTCACAAAGATGTGTTTTACTAGGTCTGATCTATTTTAAAGCTTAGGTACTGTATTTAAGCACATATCGACACTAGTATGCGAGTACAAAATTGTGTGTTTACCACTTGTGATATTACGTATTCATTGTAATGTACAAATGTGGTCATGTGTGAGAGTTTGTTTTCATGAGTTGAAATGACAATAAATTTATTGAAATGACAAAGTATTGAATCTTGAATCCTCTGTATCAACTTTAAGTTTGTCAAAAAATAAAGGGAACATACAGATGTAGTGACTCTACAATACACCTTTCTCATAATGAGTTAGCCATGTTTTCAACCATTGTCATAGCACTTATTCAAAGCACACAAATTAAATAAAAAGTAACTTGCTTAATAAAATGACACAGAATGATTTTACAGTCAGAATCAACATAATCTTCTAACATAACGGTGCAGTAGGTTCTTTTCTTCTTCCAATGGACTGCTTTTATTTCACAATCTTCGTTCAGTGAATTTAGACCTACATAACATTTAGTTTTATCTTTTGTATTTAGTTGCTATGGTGGTTGCTAATTGACGCCGCTATAGCTGAAACCACGCATCTTGCATGACGTCCTTCCGCCCCGAAATTATTTTATTAATAGATAATTTAAAAAATAATAATAAATTCAACATTTGACCACAGAAAAACACAACTTGATAACTCAACAAATACGATATGTTCGTGTTTAAGGTTAACACTTTAACAAATACTCCTTCGATTCTGAGAAGTGCATCCGACACGGAAGTGCATTGTGTTGTGGGCGGGCTTTACAGGCTTCTCCTGTTTCGGCTAATATCTCTTAAATAAAACAACATATTTTACATTTTCTTAACGTAGATCATCTAGATGCAGTGTAAATAATCGTTTGGCTATACTATATATTTGATATATGCAGTAGATATATGTTTTACAACCCTAATTTTCAACCCTAATTTGCAAACCAGAAAAACTACAACTGCAGTGCCGATTTGTATCAAGCTGCATTGTGTAGCTATAGGGAATTGTAG
>NW_024121308.1:0-132462 GCF_016745375.1 Pimephales promelas | reverse complement strand
GTTGTCATTATTAACTGTGTTGAAGTCTAACCCGTCTCGGCTGAGGAAGCTAACCGCTCATTCCGCGTTGGCGGATGCTGATCGTTTCTTCACAGACCGTAAAGTCACTCTGAATAAGGGAAATGAAGCTGTGCGCCCCTATTGACCAGGAGTAAAAGTTGTTTTGTTTCCATTTTCATTCCAACCTCCATCAATCTTCCACTTTGCAGTTTAGCTTGGTAACCAACAGTCCTGTTTTCACGTCCTGTCCTGGTTGTTTTTAATAAAGTGATGAAAATGCACTGGTTTTCAAAAAACCGCTGAGAAAGATCAGCTCTACAGCAAAATATAGATGAGAAAACAAGGAGGATGAAGAAGAAAATCAGGATCTTTATCTATAATTTTAATTATTTATGTTTATTTTTCTAATACAGAAGAGACATCATTTCTATCATTATTTTTTAAACCAGTCATAATAAAACATGTTGAGTAACCTCTGAGAAGCCTGTCTGAATTTGTGTCTTTTAATATAACAACATTCTATCCATACAGAGGAGGCATAGTTTACTTTAAATGTGAAATTAATAAGGTATCTTACTCGAGTTAACTTCGAGTATCACTTGAGAATCTGCTTTGCCGGGCCGATTTTCCTGGTTTTTGATAATCAAAATATGGTCACCCTAGTTTAGCTTTGATTAGACGTGCAATTTTCTCTTTAAAAAGAGTGAAGGCTATTTATTGCTGTAAATGACTGTAAGATACGCTCTTTCATACAATATTGGAGAGATGTTTAATAACAGCAGGGTACAGTTTTGAAATAAAGTCATAAGACAAAAATAATAGATCATCACAACAACAAAACACCATTTAAGCCATTAAACGGATGTTGCAAAGTTGTTAGCATTAGCTTTAATATAATACAGGCACAACAAAGGAGGGTTATGAACTAGTTAACAGAGTAATGAACAAGCCCTTTTCTCATAAATTTATTTTAAATCAATAAACAATCTTTGAAATTTATGGATTGCTTTATAATCTTCTGAGTCACATTGGCACCCAAAAGTGTACAAAATTGCACAAATGTAAAGAAAGTTTCTGATATCAAATACCTTGTGTATATATACATAATTAACTTTACCCATTTGTCAATTACAGAAACAATTAGTACTGATTTTAATAAGGCATCAACACATTTCTTCCCAAGAGATTTCAATGATTAACAGATGCAGAACACAGCATAGCTACTATTCTGTTTTTGCTACCATTTGATAGCAAAACGTATTAGTAAGGAAAAGTTGAAGAAAGAAAGAATGAAGATTTAGGAACGCCATTTTTTTTTTTAGATGGTTGCAGGCTGAGAATTTTATTTGTATTCAATAATCTTTATCCTGACTCATATTGTCCAAATGTGATCACAAGGGTCAGGATATTAAAGAGGTACCTTATGTGATCCAACTTATCAACTCAAACAAGACAAGTCCTTTATATTTAAGGGGTGAGATTTTCTAACAGAAAAACTAAATAAAGACAGACAACCTTTTAAATACAGTGGCTGACTAATTACCTCACAAATGTTCTTCTCCCTTTTGTTTTCACCAAAAACTTTCTCTTAAACTTTCAAAACTGTACATTATTGAACCAAATGCTTACTCAACCTGCAATTCTCATACTGAATAATTACCAACATGTACAGGGACAGACTGTGGTTTGGACAACGCTTGGGTGGGGGGTGGGGGTGGGGGGGCAATATTCAGTGCCTGAACCTGTATGAAATGGGCAGCAAGAAGTTGTTCTTCTTCAAGGCCTGCACCTTAGCGTGAGCGTCCTCATCAAGAGCTTTATAGCAGCGCCTCGCATAATCCAGAAGCTTCTCTTTGGACGAATCAAACTCCCCAACCTCAGATACCTTCTCAGGAGCGACCAAAAGCATTTCAGCTATAGGAGTGGTGGAGGCCACTGTGTTTCGGTCAACCCCATGGACCTGGAATGCTCTAGACATGCTCTTCAACTTCTGATAAGTCACAAGGATCTTATTGTAGCGAAGCAGAACACCGGCAGGGTCTTTGACTGCAAACAAAGTTGTCATAATTATCAAACGTCTGTTTGGAAATATAGAGAGTTGCTTTAAAGAATTAAGAGACTTTCTTACCTCTTTGTCTTTCCATGCTTCGCGCAAAGCGAAAAACGCGTCGTCTTTTCACTCTCGTCTGGCCACTCAGCCTGCCTGAACGGTTCTTCTGTAAGCTTTTATTATCCGAATCATCACCATCGTCATCTGTAACAACCTGCTCCTCCACATAATCTTCCTCCGCTGTATACTCTTCCTCCTCTATCACCTCCTCTGCTTCTTGATCTGAGTTGAACAACAAAAAGTTATAAAAAAAAATATATATAATATGTGTGTGTGTATATATATATATTTTTTTGTGTGTGTGTATATATATATATATATATATATATATATATATATATATACACACACACACACACACACACACACACACATACATACATACATATATATACACACACACAATTTTCTCATTTATTTTTCCAATTTAAAATCAAATTAGTACAGACCAGGGCTATTATCTATGGAAGCTTGTTTCCGCCACTGAATATAAAAATAAAATAAATAATTGTGACTTTTTATCTCACAATTCTGACTTTTTTCTCACAATTGCGAGTTTATATCTCGCATTATATCTTAGAATTGCGAGATAAAGTCAGAATTGCGTGATATAAAGTCACAATTGCGGGATATAAAGTCGCAATTCTGAGAAAAAAAGACAGAAGTGCGACATTTTAGCTCACAATTCTGACTTTTTTTCCTCACAATTGCGAGTTTACATCTCGCAATTCTGACTTTAACACATAATTGCAAAGTCTATATGTCGAAATTCTGACATTTTTTCTCAGAATTGTGAGATATAAACTCGCATAACTCGCAATTGCGACTTATCAGGCCAATTCTAAGGGGAAAAAAAAACTTTTTTCTCCCTCAAAATAGTTTAAATCTCACAATTCTGAGTTTATAACACGCAATTGCGACTTTATATCTAGCAACTGACTTTATAACTCCCAATTCTGACTTTATATCTCGCAATTGCGACTTTATATCACGCAATTCTGACTTTATATCTCGCAATTCTGACTTTCCATCTCGCAATTCTGAGAAATAATGTCAGAATTGCGAGAAGTAAACTTGCAATTGTGAGAAAAAAAGTCAGAATTGTGAGATAAAGACGCAATTACCTTTTATATTTTTCATTCTATGGCAGAAACAAGCTTCCATAATTATCTTTAAAACTAAAACCAGAAAAAAAAACATTTTTATGACTTTAAAAATAAAATAGACAAACTATATTAAAATAAAAAATATAAATAAAACCTTCAACTTATTTCATTTCTGCAAAGAAAATGGTGTCAGGAAAAAAAATAAATATATTTCAATGCTTTTGCATTCCCTCACAAAACTTTTCTATTCCCCTGAGAAACTCTCGAAAAACATTTGTGTTGTTTGTGGTAAAATGCAAAGTTTCTCAAAGAAATGTAAAAATGTTGCAAGCGAAAGCACATTTTCTTTCAAGCGAAAACATTTGCGAGAGAAATAATTTTTCCTCCCATCTCATATTTTTTCCCTACACCATGTCCCTTTAGGGGTACCATCGATTCCAGCTAGTTGCCAAAGCTACATTTCTCATTTTCATTTAGTTTCAGTTGAAGAACTAAAATAACTAAACTGAAACAAAAACTTACATTTTGTTTCATTAACATTTTTAAGTTTTCAAAAAATTTCAAAACTACTAAAACTTTCAAATTAAATTGAAAACAGTAAACGTACAAAATAAAATCCAATTCAATATATGAAGAAAAAAAAATATTACACTAAAATAACACTGTTACACAAGCAGTGAGATCGCAATTGATTGAGATAGGGAAAAGTAGTAGTAAAAGCTTATTAGCTGTGTTTTCTGCTGCGCTTCTGGTAGCGTGCAGGGATTTTTCCAGAGCGTGTCATCATGGGTGATGAAGGAGTGGGTGTTTTCCGGGAGGAGGGCTTCAGATTGGTGGGCTGCTTCTGACTGGTGTGTTGCTGCAGGGCCTCGGCTTCAGTTTCTTACATAAAAGATTAGAATAAAGATAACACTAAATCATAAAACAGGATTATTACATTACAAGACACTACTTTCCACAAGTACAATTTAAAACAACCTTTCCCCATTGAGCCATTGCTCTCCTGACTCTTGGTGTTGAAAATGAATCGGTCTAGTTGGCAGCGCAGGAAGTCCCTCTCCTCCTCCAGATCTTCGATGCGTTTTTGGAGCCAGGAGTTCTTTTCCAGAGAAATCTGCAGTTGTGCTCGGAGGCTGGTAATCAGAAAGTACGGACTGCACGGAAGAACCTGACCTGAGGCCGACTCTACAGAAGCATTGATTTGTATAACATAATAAAGTGGAGGTCTCAATTGTGATAATCAAACATGTTACTCTGTCACAACACGGATGAAGTTAATACCATCGAAGGTGTGGTCACTTTGATTATAGAAACCAGACTCGTCCAGGGTGTTGTCCTCACAGGGGATGGAGATTTCATACCCATCTTCGTTCTTCAAACCTTTAAACAGGATCAAGACAAATAGGAATATTTTGAGGAATATTTATTTTACGTATACCGTCTGTTTGCTAAACTGTTATAAAGAGTTTATTGACTTACATTAGATGCCAACATAATTTCATATGACTTTTTTGATTATATAAAAAAAAGCAACTGCACATTTGTGTCTTTGAAAACAACTTTTCACTCATTGAATGTGAGCTCCATATTCTCCCTGTTACGCTTTTTGAATCATAAAAGCCTGATATCAAGTATAATACAAACATGTATGCAAAGTTTTTTTTTTTTTTTTTTTTTAAGAGTTTTCAGTCTATACATTATTTATGTCAGGCTTTAGAGGGTTAAAACAGCAATAATCGCTTATTAATTTGTCAAACAGGTGTGTGAAACATAGGCTAATAGTCTAACGTTAGCTACAATAAACCAGCTCCACGTCCCAAAGTCGACGTATACCATCTCAAACTGGATTTACCAAAAGAAAAGGGATTTTATCCAGTTTAAAAGCTTTTAAAAACTAATTTAGTCTGACCTCTGCAGTTCTCCGTGCTTCTCTGTGCCTCAGTCATGATTCAGGTGACATGAATCTGGCTAATACACTCGCAAAACGAACTTACAACCAAACATAAACTCTCTCAAAAACACGAATCCAAATGCTCTCATCACAAAACCGATACTACTAAACTTTCCAAAGAGCAGAAATGCATGACACAGCACAGGGCGTGCTGCAATTAATAACAACCAAGGACGACTAAGTAGTTAATTAGGCATTACCATTAACAAGTAGTTAATTAAACAGTAGTTAATTTGCTTGTGTCTCTCTCGTCCTGTCAAACAGGGCAACGGATGACCGTTTCATACATTACATGTTTCTGAAAATAAAAGGCATGTAAGTATATTTAAATTAACTTTGGATATATTAATTTGTATAATTAGTTCCACTTAACTGCACAATACATTAAGCGCATGTGAGGGTTAATAAACTTGTGTTTTAAAAAATATACAACTTCAAGGACCTCGTTTGCCAAACCGCAGACGTGATTGAAGCGTCCGCCTGTTGATTGGCTCTTTTTTTGTTGTTGTGCGTCTGTGTTGATTGCCACATCATAAGGATTGACTGACTGAACCATTGTCTGTGGAGCGAGATTATCCGTATCACTTAAAAATCATATGTATGGTGCGCTGAAAGTCTACCTATTTTTTTTTAATTTTTATTTTATTTATACAGTAATAACAAATACAAATCAAGACAGTAATATACATGACAACAATACAGAGGGTTACATTCCATAAACATAACATTAAACAAGCTTACATGATTGATACCATTGCATTTCAGAGTCTTACATGCAGTAACGTTTTTAGAGTTCTTTAGATCAAATGTACAAGAGATAGTTAATATTGTACAGGCTAGTAGTTGTATTTTTCAGTATAGATAGTGCGGTCCATTACAATGTTAACATAGTTCCCCCAATTGTTGTTATTTACTGGCACTGTAAATTTATAATACACAAAAGGGATCTCAATCAAACAGTGTAAGTCGATGTGATGAAAGAAAGAAAAAAAATGTTTGAAATGGCCGATTCCGGTGGTGTCAAATATCAACATGCCTGGCTGGGAGGGTCCGGAAGCAGCTTCACACAGGTAGTCTGCTCCATACCTGACTCATACACCTGAAAAGAGATGAAATATTTCATATTCGTGAAGTGAAGATACCGAGAATTTAAGGTCAGTTTTGAATAATGTTCGATCCACGTCTTCTGTGTTTGTTAACTGTTTCTGAGTAGCCTACAACTCTCCATTGTTTAGTGTTAATCACACGTGATATTTCTGGGAACATAAAAAAACATGGACGAAAGTTGTTGCAGGTAGCCTATGTTCAGTTGGTCGCTTTAAAGTTAATAGTTTAGACTGGGTTGAGGGTCTAGATTTTACACGACTGGACATCAAGTGGACATATGAAGCAAGAAACACAATTTCTGTATCTGGCTTCATTTCGCTTAGTGTGTCAACCTTTTATAATTTGCACTGTGCAGTTTTACACTGTTATTAAATTTTATTACATTTTGTTTATAAATGCCTTAATTTATATGTTACAATAATATGGTTTTTTTTTTGTATATTTGTCTCCAACAGTTCCCATGGCACGTCTCAAACACTGCAAAGTGGCCCTGGTCTTTGCTGTTATTTTCGACCTTTTTGGCTTTACGTCCCTGTTTTTGGGGCTGTTTGTGCCATTGGAAATGAAGGGGAGAGATTTTGGGGACCTTCTTGTCTACACTGGGGCTGTCTTGGTACTGATGTCACTTGGTGGTTGGGTCATGTGGTATAGTGGCAACATTGAGGGTATGCCAAATCAAAAGGATCTGAGCGGAATTGGCAATGTTGTGGATCGCTTGGCCCGAAACCTCAGTAGGAAAATATACAGGCCTACACTTCGAGTTCACAGAGGACCCTGACTTTTTGACAGTGATGCTGTTGACGTTTTATTACTAATTTATATATATATATATATATATATATATATATATATATATATATATATATAAAGACTCAATTTGTTTTTCTCCATTTGGACATGGAGATTCAAAGTAAAAAATATATATATCCTGAGCTTACACCTTGCTTAGGTAAATAGCAGTTATAGATAAGTGAATAAAATTTCCTCTATTGTACTTTTTATATAAAGATGATTTAATATAATACTACAATTGTAGTCTATTCAGTAACTGTATACAAAGGTCAGAAAGAATGTTACTACACAAATTGTTACAAGAAATTCAACTTTACCAAAGTGTTAACATGTATGCATTGTATTTTTTAACATTTATTATCTGTTGTTTTATCAATTGATGGCCAAGAGCTGTGTTTATTCTCTGTAAATATTCTTATTCTAAAGAAAAAATGTTAATTGAACATGTACACACAATGTATCTTGATTGATATTTGGGCAAATTGTCAGTATTGTTTACACTGTATAAAAATATATAATCCATAGTTTTGCTTTAAGTAAGCAATTTTCAACTTTTTTATGTTATACAAGATTCAACTCATTTTTTTGAAGTCAGTTTAATTTAATTTACGTCGAAATGACTTAAACATTCAAATTGATTGTTCTTCAAAATTTAAGGCAGCAACTTTTTGCTACAGTGTATGTTAAATGCAAATCGTGATCAGTGCACAATCATTTGCATTACATCATATGATCTCTAGGTGGAGACAGACATAAACATTTCATGATATGACAAAAGTTACTAGTGGTGGTTATGGCTTTTGCATGGCTATAAATATCAGTTTTGACTAATTAAAAGCGTGTTTAGTAAATGTTTTGAATTGCTTTCCATAAAATGACAGACAAAATGAATTTACAAAAATAAATATAAAAAATATCAAACAAAAACCATTTTAATTGAATCAATTTAAGACTCCATTCAAGTATCAATCAAGTAGATCAACTTTCTTGTCTGCCTCTTAAGTTTTTCCAGTAAACAAAAAAAGAAGCTTACGGTTAGTCTAAGACAAAAAAAAAACAGTGGGCTTTATTTAGATCTAGGGTATTTTCCTGTTTTGCACTTGATCTCTGAGGGCTTTTCCTGTTTTAAGCCTTCTAAATTGGATTGGGCCTTATTAGCACATGTGGTCTAAAAGAGGCATATTCTGTGTGGTACACGCTGGAGTGATAAGGAAGATTTGCACTTGATGTGAGAAAAGTAAGCCCACTCTTTGGAAAAAGAGATATAAATACAAATCAATGGTAGGCATGCAATTTTCATAGTGCTAAATTAGTACATTGGTGTAATGTAAGAGCAAACAAGTTGTGAAAAAACAATTGTCTTGGATGAGCTGGAAATCGTTTGTAGATACAGTATACCCAAAGGTCAAATAACCACCTCCTTTCAAAAAGATTTGAAACTGTGAGATTAAACATCTTCAGAAATCTTTTGTATGGATTTTAATGAATTTTATGGCCAGTTTTTAGGCAAACGCCCTAGTAAGAAGAGAACCCGGGTGATTGCATGCTGTACCATTTTGTAAGGAAATCCTGCTTGCTATTCTTGGGTCTCCATATCAGCTAAAGAAAATGACATGCACAATAATTATAATTTATATAGTTTTAAACTGACAAATTTTTCACAACGCAGGACTTTTCATAGAGATTCTGCTATTTTGACAGTTTCCATGTTATGTTTACACCTTTACACTGTAAAAAAATGATATGATTAAAAAATTATGACATTTATGACAACTTTATTTTTGACAAGTTATACAAGATTCAATTCGTTTAAAGTCAGTTTAATGTAATTTAAGTTGAAATGACTTAAACATTCAGAATAACTTAAACATTTAAAGCTACAATATGTAATTTTTTCACTGCTAGGGGTTGCTAACCTCTTACAATAACAAATGAGTAGATTGATGACGCAGTGATGAGCGGAATCATGGAACTTGTCGCCATGCCGATGTATCTAATAATGTTTATGGATGAGTGAAAAAATTAATGTTTAGCATGACTGCGAGATTTTTAATGAGAGACAGATATCAGCGCCACACGTATAGGAATGAGGACATTTAATTCTACCAAACTACCCGTAAGTGCTGAATTACTACTCACACAGGTCAGTTTATTTGACGAATTAAACTTGTTGTGAGGTAACGCAGCACTGAATCGAAGTTTGCCGAGAAGCTCCCAGCATCTCGAAAACATTAGTTTAGTTCTCCTTTTGTCCCAAAGTCTGCTTTCCATAATCCATAATGTTTGAACAAAACAACAACAGCTAAACATGCCGCTAAACATTACGCAGTTGTCCACATCTGTCGCCATGGTTACTATGGCAGTACAGGCGGAAACTAGGGACAACACTGTAAAAAAATATTGTTGGTTTAACTTAAAATATTACGTAACCTGGCTTCCTTAAAATTTTAAGTTCATTGAAATGGAAAAAATTGAGTTAATACAATGAAGGAGATTGATTTAATCATCAGAAACTCAAAATATTATGTTATCTGAACTAAATAAATGATTTAAGTTGATTTGACAAAAGAAAAAAATGTTGTGATTACAAATCATTAAAATATTTTTTTACAGTGTATTTTCATTGATCAGCTATATTCATGTTCACATTTGTTGAAAAAGAATACAAAATAGGCATATATAGGGAATCCTATTGAGACTAGATTAGTCCCAATAGGACTCCCTGTGTTAAATCTTGTGACATGCTCACTACGTTAAACGTTTACAGTAAATTGACATTATGTGGGTTTAATCAAGGTATACTAAGACGTAATTAACTGTACCAGTCATTAAATTACTTGTGTCCCGAGGCTTGGCATTCATTTCATTGCTATGCTGTTCTTTCTCTCCTTAAACAAATCCTATTTATTTCTGTCTTTATAGAGCAAATGTTGAGGGATTGTCTGGTATGGGGACATTATCGTAGGCAGGACGAGGTAGACTATAGGGACAGTAAGCTGATCAGAACCAGACTGTCAGGGTGTATTTATGACCCAGATCCAACGCTTTGAAAAGAGCAAAGATAAACTTAATGTTAGAGAAGGATACAGATTAAAAATAAGGACAGCTTGTATTGAATACCAATAGGCAACATTTCAGTTGGAGCATTTTGAAGCACTTTTTCTGTTTTAAAATGCATAAATAGCCCTTTATAATACCGCTATCATCCTTCCAATGAATAAATAAAAACCTCAATTAAAAAAAGGCTTGCCTGGGGCTGTATTCAAATAAGCAGATATTCAACATTCAAATTGAATTAATAATTTAACCTGTTAACTGTCACCCCCCCTTTTTTGAATAGACATGAAAAATGCACATTTCGAACTTAAATGGTTGTAATTCAAGAATGCTTTGGAATATAGACATATGATTGGTCTTGTTTTAAAGAAGACATTTGGCAGATTTTTGTAGAAGTGAAATAAATTAAGAAAGTGAAACAGAAAAAAAGTTATAGAGGTTTGAGTTTATGGAAATGTACAATGCAAAAATATTAATTATTCATATTTTACATAAAATATATATTTTCAAAACCTGGGCTACTCTAAAACGGCAGAAAAATCAAAGCCAAAAATCTGAACAAGTTGTGTTTCAAATTTTAGGTTGATATCTCAAAAAATGAGCTTTCAGTAAGATTTTGTTTGAGCGCAGTACCAAACTTTTTCACTAGGGCACAATCAGACTCCATTACTGCCCATATAAGGGCGCCTGCATTTCCATTCGTGTTTTGAGTGATATGAACCATTATTTTCACAATTTTCATACAATTTCTGAAGTAGAGATCCTATTCAGAAGTAGTATGGGAAGTTTGGCAGATTTTGATATGAATTGAACCTCTAAGAACACATACAAAGAACACGCATGTAAGTCATAGCTAGCTGCCACGTCACAAATGGTGAATTTATTATTTTTTCTTGATATTTCAAACTTTTCAGACCTTTTTTTCCAAAATAATTGAATGGATTCTATCTTTTGAACTTTTGGCATGAAAACAAACTGAGGTTTCTACCATTTTTTCATGATTTTTCATGTTTACTGCTATTTTAAAATAAAGGTCTGAACACGCCTTATGAGTATGAAAATATTCTTGTTTTATATTGATAAATTATGACTCCTCTGTAATATATTTTGAAAATCAGTCACCAAATATGGAAACTAGAGATTGTAAGCTTTCAAATGATATATAGTTTGTCAATATTATTTAAGGTATTTACTAAGATATTATTGTTTTAAAAATATAGTGGCAAACGTCCCACCTGTGGGACGGTGACAGTTAAGTGGTTAATCAATTCAGGATAACTGTGCCATTTTTTCCCAGTCATCTAAATGGCAAAAAGTTCCAGTTTACCTGCATTCACCCCTAAATAAATACATATTTTTGATCATTAATAACCTTTACACTGTGAAAAAATATTGATGGTTTAACTTAAAAAAGTATAGTTGCCTTAAAATTTTAAGTTCATTGAATTTGAAAAAGTAAGTTAATACAATGAAGAAGATTCATTTAACCATCAGAAACTCAAAATTATATGTTATCTGAACTAAATAAATTATTTAAGTTGATTTGACAAAAGAAAAAATTTTGTGATTACTACACTGTAAAAAATATTGTTGGTTTAACTTAAAAAAGTAAGTAACCTGGGTTGCCTTAAAATTTTAAGTTGATTGAACCGGAAAAAGTGAGTTAATACAATGAAGGAGATTAATTTAACCATCAGAAACTCAAAATAATAAGTTATCTCAACTAAATAAATTATTGTAAAGTTGATTTGACAAAAAGAAAATATGTTGTGATAACAAATCTTGAAAATATTTTTTACAGTGTTGCATCACATGAGAATTTCAAGTAAACATTTTTGTCTTTTTGTAGCTGCTTTAAAAGTAGTTATCTATTTATAACTGCATTAACAGTTTTTATTTCAAAGGTCACTAAAGTACTGGGCAACACACTAAGAGGAGAAGACCATCACCACTTAATGGTGTTTAATGAGATTTATGAAGATCTAGATGGAAATTCCTCTCTCTAGACACTAATGGTTGATCTCTATGCACACCTTGTGGATATTACTGTATCTATTGTATTTAAAGATGGCAATCTTACCCAATACCACAAATAACAAACTACAAAAATCTAATCATAAAACAGTCCGTGTCAGAGCCTTTTAGCCGAAACAGTGACTACATTGAATGGTGTTAAAAAGAACAGAACAGAAACTGTACATTATGAAAAGTAATCTCTTTCTGTCTGAGCCTTGTGCAATCTTATGTAATTGACTTAACTCAGTGGAGAGGTAGCCACCTTCTTCGACACGGCCTCATTACTCTTCCACACTCCATCTTGATTACTTGCCCTGTGATTCTTCATCCTTAAACCACAATCACAGGTAAGCATGTTGTTTTCTGTTAATTTATATTTAATTTCACACACACATATATATTGATCTCTTAGAGTACCATGATAAGAGTTGCACATACATGAATAATCAGATCACTATTAAACACTTGTCAAATCATCCCAGTCAGTGGCTTACTCCAAGGAACTTCTTATATCCTTTAATTTATTTTGATTTTACTTGATTTATTATTTCTTTTAAATGAGCTCTGTGCACAATAAATAAAGCTGTAATGATCTTATTTCAAGCTAAATTTGTAAAATAGTTTAGGCAAATAGTCCTGGACTAAACTGTTTTTTGTTTACTGCAGTTCATTGGGACACTTTCGTATTTAATGACTTGTAAGGCATAGCCAGTGACTAAAAAATGTTGTTAACAGTTCACAAATGGACAAAAAAGTCAACTATAATTTGTATAAGTTACAATTTGTAAACTTCTGCACACTCAAAAACATGCGGGGTTGTTTCAACCCAAATTTGGGTCAAATATGGACAAACCCAATTGTTGGGTTAAAAATGTAATTTAATTTTTTAACCCAAACTTCAACTTTCTCTTGTAAATTCTTTATTACATTTTTAACCCAACATTTGGGTTTGTCCATATTTGACCCAAATTTGGGTTTAAACAACCCAGCATGTTTTTGAGTGTACAGAAGTTTATGTATATACGTAGATTCCACATTCGACTGCTCAACATGTTGGCACATCCGCCATATTGGTAAGGTCAGCGTTTCGCAGTGGTGGGAAGATTATTATGGAAATGTAATAGGTTACAGATTACAATTTACCCTATAAGTAGAGTAACTATTTTAATTACTTCATTAAAGTAATGTATTTCGAACAAATGTTTTTAACTGTTAATCATTTCATACATTTAACCGGTGACACTTTATTTTGATGGTCCCTTTTGAACATTCGGTTGACTATAAGTAACTTTGCAACAACATGTCAACTAACTCTCAGTAGAGTATTACTAGACTGTCTGCTTAATATCATATAACTCTTTATTGTGATGGACCCCCAAAATAAATTCAACTGGCTATAAGTAACTTTGCAACATCTCAACTCATTCAATCCCTAACCCTATCATCAGTCTACTACTAACACTCTAGTGAGAGTTAGTGGACAATTTCAAGAGAACCAAAAGCAGCAGAATAGCATAGCTAATATGATTACAGTTACATTTATTTTGTACTTGCATAACGTAACTCCGTTACATATGGAATTAGTTACTCCCCAAAACTGCACTCTAAACAATGCTAGGTTGTTTTAACCCAAAACTAAAATATGGACAAACCCAAAATAATGTTGGGTTAAAAGTGTCATTTAAAATTTTCAACTTTCACTTTCAACTGTAAATTTTTTTAATTACATTTTTAAACCAACATTTGGGTTTGTCCATATTTGACCCAAATTTGGGTTGAAATAACCCAGCATTTTTAGAGTGTGGCATTTCATCACTGACAATAAGAATCGATGATGCCACAACACTGCACACCGCCGAGATTTAAATTCCAGAAGAAATGGGATAATCTTACAGGTGATAATCCGCCAGCAGCCAAATCACCCTTGTAGCCAAAGACTGGATGTCCACTGAAGCTAAGCAGGGTTGAGCCTGGTCAGTACCTGGATGGCAGACCTCCCAGGAAAACCAGGTTGCTGCTGGAAGGTGTTAGTGAGGCCAGTAGGGGGCGCTCACCCTGTGCTCTGTGTGGGTGCTAACGCCCCACTATAGTGATGGGGAGACTATACTGTCAAAAACCACCGTCTTTCGGATGAGACGTTAAAACCAAGGTACTGACTCTCTGTGGTTACAAAAAATCCCAAGATGGAACATCCTGGCCAAATTTTCCCAGTGGCCTCTGTCCATCATGGCCGCTTAATTATCCCCATATACCAATTGACTTACTTGTATTTTAAAATTTTGTATTACGGCATTCTAACGAATTTCAAAAAAGCTGTTGGTGTGAAATATGAGCTATACACTTGACACTTCACACTGGCTAATTTACAGTTTTGACTGGGTACACTGAGTGACTAACATCCCATCTGATCCTTACCAAAGGACACAATTAAAAGCCTTTGTTATTTCCTCTGTATTACTCAGAGAAGCCATGGGAAACGCACAGAGTGGAGGGATTCCCAGAGAGATCCTGGATGACCTCAAGCAGACCACCAGGTTCTCTGAAGCTGAGATCACCCAGTGGTACGATAACTTCCAGAAGCAGTGTCCTTCAGCTCGCATCACACTACAACAGTTTGAGGAGATCTACGGGAAATTCTTCCCCGAAAGTGATGCCAAGACCTATGCCCAACACGTTTTTAGGTCCTTTGACGCCAATGATGATGGAACATTAGACTTTCAGGAGTACGTCGTTGCTCTTCACATGACCTCTTCAGGCAAATCCACCTTGAAGCTAGAGTGGGCTTTCTCACTGTTTGATGTGGACAAGAATGGTTACGTCACAAAACCTGAAGTGATTGAACTCAGCGAGGTAAGAAAATGAACAGATAAAATGTACAATGTATCACATAAAAAGTACAAGAACAGCTGCTGAAGGAGCTGTGTTCTCCATACTGGACAAACCACCATTCCACAGATTGAGTTCCCAAGATTTAGCATGTACTATGAAAAAATATTATGCTTTTCTATTTTCCTGATATGCTTTTTAGCTTTAAGTATGTCCATTCTTTAATTACCACTATAGCATCACCCAAACAAATGATTTCAAAGAGGTTTCTGAACGCTCCCTCCATCTGCCATTGGTCAGACAAACAGATAATCTTCACAGAACGCCCCCCAGACTTACTGAATGCATTGGTTTAGTCAATGTTAATGCATTGGGATGGTAATACGAGTAAGACTAAATAATTTGTCTTTATTTCTCTATTAGCCATGCAGTTGGTACATAAAAGTACAATCAGAACAGAAACTTACAGAACAACTGTGGTTATGAAATACAGGAAAAATAAATGCCATCTATTAATTAAATGAAGAGTGATGAAAGAACACCCTTTGTGAATACATAAATATAAAACATTATTAACGTAAAGTCAGTAAAGGTTAACTAAAAATTTACGTTGCTCTGAAATTTTATGGGCGAAATGCAGCCATTACCTTTAAAGGGATACTCCACTTTTTTTTTGGAAATAGGCTCATTTTAGGCTGTTTAACTCCCCCAGAGTTTTACCGTTTTCGAATCCATTCAGCCGATTTTCTGATATTTAGAAGAATATCTGTAACCAGACAGTTTCTGGTCTCCTTGACTAGTATATATTTTTTTCCTACTATGGAAGTCATTGAGAAACTGTCTGGTTACTGATATTCTTCTAAATATCAGAAAATCGGCTGAATGGATTCGAAAACGGTAAAACTCAACTTTTTAACTCTGGGGGAGTGGTAAAATGAGCCTATTTCCAAAAAAAGTGGAGTATCCCTTTAAAGTCGGGGCTGATTCGGATTGGCTATCAATGTTTTTTTTTATAGATCATCATGGTTAATGTTTGTCGTGGTTATAAGTTGTGTTGTGGACATATTCTCAGAGAATTAGTATTAGCATTTACTCTCTCAGACAGTAAAGGTGCAATCACTACCATTGCTCTGTTAAAGTTTGCAGCCGAAAGAAGGCTATTTCTGAATTCATGTGATCGGGAGTCTCGATTGGTCGAAAAAAAATTCGAACACAGGTTTAACTCCAGTTGGTCAAACAAATTGTCAACGTGTCGTTTACCAGAAAGTTGCTTGATTTTAAAGTGACTTGTGTGAGCTGTGATATATATATTGCTACACTATTAACAATGAACAATTTACCTTTTTAGCCTGCAAAATTTCCTTAGTGTGGAGCTGGTAAGTTTGGTGTGGCGAAACCACACCTAAGTCATAAAGGATCACGGCTGAATGAATGAGTCCTAGAGTCAGGTCATTTTGACAGTGACTTTTAAACCATAAGAGCATTTAACATCAAAACTGACCTAAGATCAGTGATTAGAAGCATGGAGTGACATCACCCTTAAGCCCAAGCTCTATAAGAACTCATTGCAGAGGGAGACAGAAGGATTCGGTGGTGGGTACTGTGTGAGAGATAAGCGCCTCAATGTGCAATCAGGATTTAAGACCATGGGCACAGGGGGATTCAATGACATGTCAACTCTTAAGCCTTCTTCTCAGAAATGGCCGATCAATATCCCAGGGAGTAGTGTACGGTGCTGGACAGAGATGTTGCAGATGAATCATCAGAATATCCCTTATTTATATCATCTAGAGACAGTCAACTCTCATTCAAATATAAACAGAATAATATTACATCAAAGCAGGACTTATGTTACGAATACCATGCGTTATTGGGTTGTGGTTGTTGAATGTGAGCACTCATGGTAACAATAGAGTTTCCTTCAAATAGCTACCTGTGCCAGGTATTTGAAGTAGCATAACAGCTTAACACATAATTGATCTTAATTTAAATAGGCTATATGAGTAAGCTAATTCATACATTTTACTTAAAATGACCATGTTATCTCAACTTAGCCTAAATATTTTAGTAGTAGGCCTACTGGAAACTTTTCAATTTCAGTACTAAGTTTCAACTTGGTAACACAATGCTTTAATAGCATTAGCATAGTATAGGCTACTATTAAATGCTGAAAGAGTAAACATTTAACATACCAGTTCCCAAACCAAGCTCACGCTTCACTCTTGATGGTAATCCAAAAAAAAAAAAAAAAAAATCTATCATCTATAGACCTTATGCACCAGAGAAACGAACTTTTTACGAGCAGTTCATTCATACCTACGCAAGATCCCTGTGAAAATACAGACCGGAAGTCAAAAGACAATGAGCGCAGCGCTGAAAAGGGGCGGGGCTAGCCGTTCCATGACCGTGGAGAGCGAAGGTTCGTTTCTCACTGGATTTGTCATCTATAAAGGTTAAAGAAAAAAATTAGCTGGGGTGCCCCTCACAAAAATGCGGGGAAATTTTGTGAGAGCCTGATCCAAAATGGCTGCCGCTGGAAATTAACTTTTTAATGGTTTTGCCCACAGTGCTGCATAATACATGGTTTCTGTGACTATTTGGGTCAAGAAATTCATAGATTATGTAGATTTATTTATTTTACCTATTTTTGACCTTCAAATTCAAGATGGCCGCCATTTGGCTCTTTAAAGTGAGACGCAACTACAGGTGAATAGGGTAAACATTTTAACTTACATGAAACTTTATCAGATGATTACTCGCATGAATAGGAGAAGAAAAGTGTTACCAGGATTTACAGTATGTTTGATTCAGATGAACTAAAAATTGCCCAAGATTCTTCAAACTGTAGTAGCGATGCCCTGTCAGAAAATTGGTCGTAAAAGAAGATGGTCTTGTGACAACTCTGAGAATGTGACATATTTGTGTTGCGCTTTGAATTGTGTTAAAACCCTTATTTCGACGCTTAACCCTTATTTGTGTATTAACAGATCACCATGAATTTTTTGTTTTGTTTCGTCATTTACTCACAAATCTGTAAGTCAACCTGTATTCCTTTCTTTCAAGAGACATATGAGGACAGTTCACCCTGAATCATTCAGTACAAATCATTGTCTACACACCCGCTTCGAATGTTATCACTCGATTGAATGGGCGTTATCAGTGGTTATCATTCCATATATATGGGCCAGTAGGGGCCTGCTGCGCCTACTGGTAGGCTCAGAAGGCTGTTATCATCCATCCACATGGTTAATCACCGACAAATACAGGAGAAGACTCCAGCTCCAATCCCAGAATCCAGCTCGCCGGTAATCGGAAGTCTACTGAATGACGCAGCTACGTTGGAATATTTCGCGCTTGATTTTTGATAAGGTAAGAGCATTTAAATGATAAAAAACGAGCATTTAAACGGTAATTAATTAGTTAGTAAGGGAAAACAATACATAAACAATACATAAAATGTGTTTTAATGTTGCGTGACGTTATGAGATAACCGTATGATGATATTTCGCGCTTGGTATTTTCAGGTAAGAACATTTAATGATAAAACCGATCATTTATACCGTAATAATTAGTCAATAATGGAAAACAATACATAAAATGTGTTTTAATGTTGCGTGACATGAGTGTTGACATAAGTTAAGCGTATTACGATTATTTTGTAAACGTTAAACAGGCCAACGTTAGGCTCTATTACGTTATTACGTTTACGTAAAGCCTTTAGCATTACGTTAACTAACTTGCTTGTTTAATTGACCATTACAGTTGCTAAATAAGCATGTTTTTGCTCATGAGGCTACTGGGGAAATGTAGTTTCTAGTTAAACGTAAAGTTAGCCTTGCAAAATTACTTTTTCCACATTTTAAAGCAGCCTATTGCTTGATATTGTATGCTCGTTGATGCTTTACTGAAGCATAGGCCTAACCTTACTCTTATTGAGATATCTATCTATGGCACAAAATACATATCCCTTATCTGCATCCCACGCTCATTGATGTGTTTTTGTCTTTTTAGGCTGTGATAAGTACAGTTTGCACTTTGCTTATGTAATAATTGACAAATATTTTGATTTCAGATATGGGAAAAACAGTTAAGACCACACGTTCCAGGAGCGTTAAGATTAAGGTGGTGAGGAGGGGTATCTTTGGCCCAGCAAAGGTTTCTTACCTTAGTCAAGGTCTTCCCCAGCCCAACTCCAAACAGACCAACCCAACTATTACATCTCAACCTGCTGAACCTGATGATGTGTCACCGAACTGTAGTTCTGAGAGTGCATACAGTAGGGCAAAGAAGAGAGAGCTTCATGCCTGGGATGCAGTCAAGGATGACATGCTTAAGGTGTCGTTTGAATGTTCAGCACCAATCGCTACCCAGTGTGTTGTCTGCCTAGCACATGCTGATTACAGGTGCATTGAGTGCAGTACTACTGCAGTGTTTTGTGAGAGTTGTCTGAAGAGGACTCACAGAAATTCACTGCATCTTTCTGATAAGTGGAATGTAAGAACAATACCATGCAGTCATACACACAGACAACTAACTCACAGTAATTTAGATCAGATTTATTAGATACTTCAAATTGTTCTAGCATTATGTAGGATCAACTGTTCGTGTCATGAGTTTGTAGTTTTAAAAAGATTGTTAGAGCTATCAATCTTTCTTACAGAATGTCTACTATGAGCCATCCTCCCTGGGGTTATTCCTATATTTACCTGAAGGCCATAGCACCCATGCTGTGTACACAAAGGACATGAAGGTCATTGTCAGCACAGGTTTGTCATTTCATATGATTTTCTTGACAAGTTAAGGAATCCGGTCCTATGTACATGTGTGCTAATAAGTTCCTATAAGGAATTAATCAAATTTGTTTTACAATTTTGTAAAAAAAAAAAAATTGTTTGCTGATTTATGGTGTTATAGGTGACACGCACAAGCGATTTAGTCTATGCTGATATGGTAGTCTCTATAGTAGTACTTATGTTTATATATATATATATATATATATATATATTTCCCTCTATATATTTCCCTCTATATATTTCCCTCTTTTTATTTGGCAGGACGGCTCTGCACCGTCACAGTGAATATGTGTGCATGTGAGCCAGAAACCTGCACTCTGCTCAGGTATGGTCTCTGGCCGGCAACAGCCGACAAGCCCCAGACAGCCTTCTCCATAACTCTCCTAGAGCTTTTTGTTTGTCTGTCACTGGAGTGTCAGGTTTCTGTCGAGGGTTTTTGCAACACCATGCGCTGGAAAAATAACCTCACACTTGCAGAGGTCCGTTAAAAGTCTTGCCTGTGAATTGAAAATATCAGTTACTGTACTTTCATGGAAGACTGATTCCATATGGTTGTGAAAATTACACATTTCTCCTTGATTGAAGTGCATAATTAATTATCACAACTTAAAGTAAACTTTTATGGAACCATCTAGTATTGTACATTTGCATGCAAAAGTGTTCTTAAAAGTTTTCTATCAAATAACAACTTCTGACTGAACCACCGTCACCAGATGTAAGTATACGAAACGGAACAGTGATGTTTTCACTGACTGCTGCTTATACCCTAGGTTAACACACTCTACAGAGCCCTGGTGGGAGAATCCATATCCCATTTTAGGCATCACCACTTCCGACAAAGAAGTTTGGTTGATATTTGCCCAAAATTAGATGATGGTACCAAATGCCCAGCATGCCCAAAGGTTGGTTCTAGTTCCACCATGGTCCTTGTTTGATTAACCTGATTGCATTTTCCATGACCTAATGGCATTGAATTGATATCTCAAAACTTAGTTAATTTTTGTATAAAGTGTAAAAATATTATAATAAAATAGTATTAGTATAAATGTATAAACCTGGTGCAGATACAAACCAGGATTACTGTAAGTGTTTGTTTTACAGGCGGCTGGGGATATGATTGTAACATTGGATGCCAACTTTGGCCTTGTGAGGAAGCAAAGCTCAGGTACAAGTGCGGTTGAGCCATTACACGGAACCCGCATGTTTGTTAATGAAAACGATGTAGAGGAATACCTGCTATCACATCTTGACAGCTCAGAACCTCACGAGGTTAGTCTTAGTTGCAGAATTTCATGGGCTGAGCCCATGAAAAATTAATGAAATATTTAATTAATCATTATTCCTCCCATGAATCTATGTTTTCCTTAAATCTTTAGGACTGCAGTAACTTCAAGGCTGGCAACGTGCTGAGGTCACAAAAACAAGCGAAGAAACTTGATGTTACAGGAGTGTTTGGAGCCTCTTGTCGTCATGAAATGCCCCTAATGTTTGTCAACATGAGCCAAGGAGAACGGCAAGTATATTCCACATTAGTGACATCTCTGACTATTGACCCAGTGTTCCATAATGATAATTCCCCTGTTTGAATCTACCTAGTAATATAATAAGCCATATTTTATTTATTTTTTTCAGTCAGCAAATATGAACCTTATGATGTATATTCCAAAACATTACAAACTTTACCACCATCCTATAATGTTCACTATGCAGGAGATTGTATAATTAATTTTGACTTTTCCTCAGTATAAAGTGTCCTTATTCAAATTTGTGTTAAAATAGATTAGCCTATCCCCTGTATGTCATCGATGAGCTACTTCGAAGATGTGAGGACAAGAACATACACCTCCGAATCGTTTATGACATTGCCTGTGTTGTTGCCTCACATTTGCATGTAAGTACTTTTTTGTGTAAAACTGAATTGTTGTTTTGAGAAAAGACCTTGACACATTTACTTAAACTTTTTCCATACTGTGTTCCATCAGAAATTAGGGAAGGGCATACCACACAACATCTCTTTGGCCATACCAGCATTTCACGTTTATGGACACAAATTGCCCTGCCAGGTAATTAATTTACTTTTATAGAGACATCAGTCACAGATCATTCACTCCCTGTTTGCCCTCCATTTTCCTGTCTATCAACTGCACAGCTGAAATTAAGTAGATTTGTCTAAAAGTAATCTTTATTCTGGCATTTTCCCAACTGGTGATTGTCTAAACTTGTTTCAGAGATGCATTGTTGGACAATACAGTGGAAACCGCTTCTCACAACTGTCTGGGCCAAATCACTATAAGCGGACCAAATTTGTTTTCTTTGTGTTTAATGCAGATTACTATCTAATTTTGTATAAATATTACATTCATATAAAGTTATGACATGAACAGCCTCTCTATTTTTTTCTGATACTCCACCATTTTTTCATATTAAACTGTTATTTCCTTAACCAAGACGAGTTGATGCATACCTCTCTCGTCTCAGTGCGCGCACGTGCGAGACACTTTCAGTCAGTTTATTCATTATGATCCTAACCGAGATGAAGTTGGAAGTGACCAAACACCATGCCATGTTTTATTTTGTGTCACCATACTTGGTTGTTTAACTGTATTTAAATAGGGAAAACGTGGAGGTGTTTGGTCGCTTCTAAGCTCATTTCTGTTTGGCCCTAATGAATGAACAGGACTCAAAGTGTCGCCACAAGCCAGACAGATTGAGCGCACGCACTGAGACGAGAGAGCCATGTATCAACTCGTCTTAGTTAAAGAAATAACAGTTTAATATGAAAAAATGGTGGAGTGTTCCTTTTAATGAAAAATCATCTGAGCTACACCTAGGCCCTCTCCTGCTCCAAGCTCTGTCTGAATGGTCAAGGTGAAAGCATTACACTCCACTCTCATAACATGCAGTAGGCCTAGCTGCTGCTGTGAGAGAGATGGGATGATAATTATGCACCATAAAAGTCCCCAAAAAGCCAGCAGTGCAGGAACAGGAGGGCAAACTCACACATAGACCAGTGTGAGTAGAGGAAAACATCACACGGCGCGCAATTGTGCACAGCAAGCGTATGAACTAGCACACAATATGAAGACGCTAAGCGGACTATTTGATTACTATAACCAAATTATTTACACACAGCATTTCTACAGGAATGATTCTGTCCCAAGCATTTGAATCCATATAAGTGGTTGATCACTGTAACCATGATCACTATAAGCAGTTTACAGTTTAAGTAGGATCATGCTCAGTGTCAGCGTCTGTGAAATTCTACCACTTTGCTTTAATCACAGATCAAGTACAGCACTAGGCGACTCGATGGGTTTGGGCTCACAGACGGGGAAGGAATGGAAAGGCTGTGGTCTTTTCTCAGAAGATTTGCCAGAGTCACAAAGGAGATGACTCCATCTCACCGCCTTGACCTGTTGACTGATGCCCTTTTGCATTATGGACGGAGGAAATCAACTGACCTAGGTTTGTCCACTGCTGCATAACCTGTCAAAATTCTGTGCTAGTGGTTCACTGTTTATACATTTTATATCTTCTGGAGTGAAGCTGATCACTCACAAATTGTTCAGCATAAGTAAATTAAACTGTCTTTGCAGAGATGCAGCTCCTGCAAAGACTAGACAGAGCAGAGAAAATATCAATTCTCGCTCAAGAAGACATCTCATCTGTCATCAGAGAGGCACCAGGTAAGCAATGCACATAAGAAGCAGTTAACAATAGTTGTAAACTATTGTTACCTGAGTTTTAGAATCAGAATTTTAGATTCTGTTTATAAGCGCATTTTGCATGGAGTGTGTAGTATTGATGTTGTCTTGTTTTCTGTTTATTTTTGTTGTCTAGTGTTGGTTTCTGAGGGAGACATGGAGAAATGGAAAAAAAGGGAAATGGAGCTAGCCCAGCAGAAACAGAAACCAATAAGTAAGCAACTGAAGTGAATGGGTGAATGTCTTGAATACTGTATGAAGGTCATGCATATTATTAGCAAAGAATGTTGCAAATATGTTATACTTACCTTTCCGTGTACAGTAATGAAATACAATCCTGTAAGCTATGTGAAGTTACATGAAATTAAACAATTCATTAAAGCAGTAGTAGTAATATCTTTATCTGTTCTTCAGGCACTGTCTGTAGATGGAAAAGGGACTACATCATCAAGCTGATTCAGTTCTACAAGTTCAAGTAAGAGTTTGTGTTTATGTAAGACTATATGGTAATTACAGCTGTCTTTAAGTGCCCTGCTGATGTGCTTCAATATGGAAGCCTAGGTTTGATTACAGTAACAGCATAGTTTTGAAGGAAACCGTTACAATGGTTATAAATTAAGAGTTGCTATAATACTGCAGTAATTGATTATGGTGTGATTAGTAATCAATTATCACCAATGCCTCCCTAATAACGTATACAGTCTTTGGTCAGGGGTGTACCACAGTAATGCTTTCTGCTTGGTCCCTAATGCATTTTTGTGCTGTACTTTTATTTTTATTTTTATGTATAGATCTGGGAATCGTGAGTCATCCATGGAGTGTGAAACAGAGTAAGCTAGCAGTAATCGGTCACTGCACCAGGCTATCCTAGCATTGAACAAAAATTTTTCAATCAGGGACCAAGAGTACTGTGAAGGTGTTAGAAGTATAAGTGTTGTACTGTTTTGACGGTATGATATGTGAAAGTGTATGTCGATGTAGAATGTATGTTAGATATACGTTGTATATTATTTATGTTGTGTTGTTTTGAAGATATAATATGTGATGTGTAAGTTTATGTCGATGTAGAATGTATGTTAGATGTTGCTAACATACACTGTTATGCAAGAAAAAATTCAGACTCGTCTGACAATAAAGTATAAAGTAAAGTAAATTAATAACATTTATTTTCTGACCGTTGTAGAATTGAGGACTCTCTGCTGAACATAGAGAAAAAACACCGGATTGGGAGAAGATGGCAAGAATCCGATTCAGACTTCCAGTCTACCCTTAAAAATGTGGACTGTGAGCTCAGAGGGCAACTAATCTTCAAAGCTAGAACTGAATCAAGGGAGAGAGCAGTCCTCCTCCATCTGAAAAGAAAATATCCAGGTAAAGTGCTGTGGATACGTAGATACATTCAGATATTGCGTTCAACTTTGAAAAGGACCATAATACAAACTAATAAATACATTTCTCTGCATGTGTGTTTCCTAACTTTGCTACAGACGGGCAGGGCATTGCCATTAGACTTTCCAAGCAGATTGCCAGTTCCAACAAGAGACTGAGGCAGGCAATAAATGAATACAACCGGATTCAGTGGCCACCGCAGAGGAGCATCTTCCCCACAATAATTGATTTTCAGGAAGCATGCGATCCCTCTTGGCAAGTCTACTTCTGCTTTGATGACACTGTAAGTATAATAACCACTGTAAGTATAGACCATTTTACAAGATGTAAACAACACTGGTCCAGAAGCACTTCCTGTTTCAGTTTGTAACCGTTTTCTTTATTTCACATGTAAAGAAAACATCTTAAAGATGTTTGTTTAACTTTTTGATTCAGTTTTAAATGTTCTGTTGGTTGTATTTTATCCCAGCTTTTATGTAGTGTTAAAAAACTGAAACAGGAAGTGCTTCTGGACCAGTGTTGTTTACATCTTGTGAAATGGTCTATATATAACCACACAGCAGTCACTCTAGAAACAATCTGACAACCACTTACCAACCCCAACTACCTGCCAATCAGTTTTGAAACCACCTGGTAACATGACATAGCTTTTTTAAATTTATTTTCTCTTTCAGATTGAAGACGATAATGTTTCGAGGAGTCTTAAACGGCGAGCAATTGATGCCATAAATATGAAGACTCGAGCAACTGAGGAAAAGGGCATGCTGTACCAGGAAATGAGAAATATTACTGAACACCTCCATCAGCAGCATGCCTTTCTTTGCTCTGCCATTAAAGACACAGATCAGCCTGGTGCAAAAGCTGCTCTCACCCAAAGACTCCATCAGGTGGAAAGAAAACGTCATCAAGCAACTGTGATGTTTCACACACATGTACAAGACATTGTCCCTGTAGACAACCCCTACTTGTGTCAGGCCCTCCCATGTCAAGCATAGAGACTCTAGTGTACAATGAGGATGGTGATGATGATAATGAGGATGACACTGAGGATGACCATGATAACTAGGAATGGTACTGGTATGACAGGACAGGGCCTGTATTTACAAAGCTCACAAAGATGTGTTTTACTAGGTCTGATCTATTTTAAAGCTTAGGTACTGTATTTAAGCACATATCGACACTAGTATGCGAGTACAAAATTGTGTGTTTACCACTTGTGATATTACGTATTCATTGTAATGTACAAATGTGGTCATGTGTGAGAGTTTGTTTTCATGAGTTGAAATGACAATAAATTTATTGAAATGACAAAGTATTGAATCTTGAATCCTCTGTATCAACTTTAAGTTTGTCAAAAATAAAAGGGAACATACAGATGTAGTGACTCTACAATACACCTTTCTCATAATGAGTTAGCCATGTTTTCAACCATTGTCATAGCACTTATTCAAAGCACACATAAATTAAATAAAAAGTAACTTGCTTAATAAAATGACACAGAATGATTTTACAGTCAGAATCAACATAATCTTCTAACATAACGGTGCAGTAGGTTCTTTTCTTCTTCCAATGGACTGCTTTATTTTCACAATCTTCGTTCAGTGAATTTAGACCTACATAACATTTAGTTTTATCTTTTGTATTTAGTTGCTATGGTGGTTGCTAATTGACGCCGCTATAGCTGAAACCACGCATCTTGCATGACGTCCTTCCGCCCGAAATTATTTTATTAATAGACAATTTAAAAAATAATAATAAATTCAACATTTGACCACAGAAAACACAACTTGATAACTCAACAAATACGATATGTTCGTGTTAAGGTTAACACTTTTAACAAATACTCCTTCGATTCTGAGAAGTGCATCCGACACGGAAGTGCATTGTGTTGTGGGCGGGCTTTACAGGTTCTCCTGTTTCGGCTAATATCTCTTAAATAAAACAACATATTTACATTTTCTTAACGTAGATCATCTAGATGCAGTGTAAATAATCGTTTGGCTATACTATATATTTGATATATGCAGTAGATATATGTTTTTACAACCCTAATTTTCAACCCTAATTTGCAAACCAGAAAAACTACAACTGCAGTGCCGATTTGTATCAAGCTGCATTGTGTAGCTATAGGGAATTGTAGTTTTTAAAATATAAGTGTTTCTCTTGGAATGGGAGGTTGTAAATAGTTAGTTGAGAGTACAGTGAGGAGTTTAGGGGGATTGTAAACACATCTATGTAATCAGATTTTAAATGAAAATAATTTTTACATTTTTAAATAGGTTAAAATTATTTTTAACCATACTTGAAATTGTTCTAAATTGTTGTCTAGATTCACATGATAACTAAGGACAAGAGCTCTCTATAACAGTTGGTCCCATGTTGATAGCCCCTTTCATTGCTTAATTACAAGCGTTCAAACATGCACCAGGGTCATGTTTCAAAGGTCAGTATTTCAAAACAGGGGTCATGTAAAATCTTAATACTTACATATGTTACTCTCTAGGTCAAGACCTTTCTAACGATGTATTGGTTTAGCTCTACAACAAAGTTTTAAATTTATCATTTCACATACACAAGCCATCCTGGGNAGCGGGATGAAGAAAACAGTCCCGTTTTGGGCTCTAAGCTGAGGTGACGTGACGGCTAACAGACAAACGGCTAGCAGTGACAGCGGCACTAATCCACCTGTCACTCAAATGGCCAGACCCTTAATTATGCAGAACTTGAAGGCTTAATAATATACATTTTGTGTCAATATTGCTCACCCCTAATGCGTAGTTTTCATTTTTGTTTCTTCAGGTCTTATATTTGAAAAGCCTTAAATTTTACTTTAAAAAGTGTGCAGCAACACTGTAAGACTTTAGGCTGCACAATTCCTGGTTTTCCATTCCCAAATTTAAATCATCATAAAATGAAAATTAAGATGCGTTTTAAAACATTTAACTTTAAGACCTTAAATTTTGTAATTTTTTTAAGGGCCTCTGGGGACTTTTGCACATATGCTGCTAAACACATTTTACAATTCACTGACATGTATTTTAGTCTCAAATTCGAGTGAAGCGTTTGCACTGTCGAGCGCTGCCTATTTTAATATCAAATCAGCCCTATTATATTGTATTTCATAGCTTGTGTGTTTGACGTGTGTATTTAACCAGGTTCAGTAAACATCAAAGGGCTGATGAAGAATTGATAGCAGATGTACAGTCAAAGCACTAGGTTCTGTTGTTTTATATATATTTTTATGTAGCTGTTGAACAACATTAGAACAATGAGGGGATGAGTTGAGGTTTCTGTTGCTTAGAAACAAGAGCACCCACCCAGAAGACAATAACCTCTTTTTTTTTTTATCAGCATCAACCCATTCTTCCAATAAATAGTGTTTTTGCCCTCATTTCTGCAATTCAACCCCTGACTGAGATCTCTTGTTTAATACAAATGACTTCTCTAATGGGAATTTTTCTTTTGTCTTTCAGTTGAAGAGTTCCCTGGTCGGCAGCTGAAGAAAGCAGCCCGGTCAGTTGGTCAAGCCTGTGGATTTCTTCTCGCACTTGGTGAGGATCTGTGTTTCTTTAAGAATAACGTTCACCGTTAATCTATCTGTAAATTTGTTACAGAACATTTGGTGGGTTTTGTTTTAACCAGAAATGGAAGGAAGTGACCTTGAGGTTCATGTTGTTCAATTACTTAATCGGTTGCATTTGTTTTTAGGTAGTAATGACTAATGGCGCTTTCAAGAACGTAACTTAGAACTTTCTTTGAGCTGCTGTTGCCTAGTTACAGAACGGAAATAAAAGCCCACCTGTGTCACTCAAATCAGTACATTTCTAGCATGGTGACTGTCTATTGAGAGCACTGAAATGACTGTTTTACGTCATGATGTGTAGCAGTATTCATGTAATATGAGTTTTTCTTGTCAACACCAAGAACTGCATCCAAACAAATTTAGGCTGACAGACATTTGTTGCCATGGTGAGGGGATATAACTGACCATTCCCGACTGAGTCCTATTGCGTGTTCTCAAAACTGGTGAAGATCAGCTGACTTTCACAGGAATTTTCTTCTGAAAACCACTGTAGTCTCGCTGCCCAAATCATGGTGCAATGCCTAAATGATTACGCCTACTGGCTCTCATATCCGTGATCATGAATTGCCTGCAGAGTTTGAAGTCTCACGCCTGCTCTGTTCTCACTGGCTGTATTCTTCTTTTTCTCAAAACCCTGCATTAAAGTCTCAGACCTTTTCTATACTATTAACATAAAAGCCATCCTGTTGGTTAAAGGGGTCATATAATGGTACATGCACTTTTACAAGTTGATTGTACTGCAATGTGTGTTGTCAGTGCCTGTACACAACCATCATTTAAGATAATCCATCCAGTGGTTTTGTTTTAATCTTCTTAAATGTTTTCCCCTGTCTCAAATCAAGCCGTTCGACGCCCCTCCCGCGGTTGTTGATTGACAGCAGTGTTTCAACACAGACCCGCCCTGAGCGAGCTGTCATCATAGACTATAATCCGTCATTGTTGTTACACTGGAGCAGAATGGCGTTTAAGCGGTTGTGTTGTTCTGTTCTGTTCTTGGGTGTAATAACAAACACAGAAATCATTCTGATGTTCCTAAATTTGAACAGCTGAAGACTTTCAGCTGAATTCTTTTGTTTGAGAATTTTGGCTGAGTTTTGTTTACGATGAGAATATTCCACACGATCAACGTCAATACTTTCTTGTTTGCGCGAATCATTTCTCACCAGACTGCTTTATAAACGAGGATCAGTATAAAGCTGGTTTTGCTAAGAAGCTGCTCCTGAAAAAATAATCTGTACCAACTATTTATGTTCCCTTAGTCTGCACTTTAAGTTTTATTAATCTTTATATTAATCTTTGCAAATCACGGGAAAAAAGTTTTTCAATCTGTCAATGAACTGTATACATCAGTAAACACAGCGTTCGCATCTCACTACTCTACTCTGCCAGTGCATACAAAGATAGAACAAAAGCCCTATTCGCACGGGATTAGTATTATCTGATGACCTGTAGTAATTTGTAATAATTGCGGAGTTTGTCTGAGATCTTAATCCCGTGCGAATCGGCCATGTCTGTAATTAGTAAAGTAAAAATTCCCCCCCCCCCCAAATTACCTACTATATTTCGCCGAACAACGAGGTTCTGTGATAATATTAGTCCCGTGCGAATCGACATCTCTGTGATTTGGCCGGATCGTATATCATTTTTTCAAGGTTTTTGTTTCATCTGCGCCTTTTTATCCATCTTTCGTGAAGAATAGAGGCTGAGTTGGAGTGGAGTGTTTTGATAGTATTTTGGGTGCGGGGTAAATACCCGCTCACGAGCGCTCACTCTTAACAGACACACTGGCCCCGGCACTGCTCATGCGTCACAGAATGTTCATAAAGCGCTCCCCGTTCACACAGTAAAGGCCATTGCACACCGAGCACGAAATATTCGTATGCGTATTTTCGTGTTCGTCAGCTTAAAAATTCGTCACGCATAGAAACCTTGCACACCGAGTCCGTTGCGTATTTCTTAAACCTTTGCGGGAAAAAACGCAAAAATACCAAATGGATTCGTCAAGCAGTGAGGATGATTTTTGCCCTCTCTCTTATTGAAAAGGGAAGAAAGAGAAAATATTGCGTCCATCCAATCCTGAAATTGCGCCGAGAGGAAGGAGAGTTCCTTATCAAGGAGTTGCGAATTTATCCTGAGCGATTCAAAATTATTACCTCAGAATGTCAGTGGGACAGTTCGATGCTTTGCTAGCGATTCTGGAGCCACATATTAAAAACAAGACCACCAATTTCCGTGAACCAATCGATTCTGAACGGAGACTGGCAGTGTGTCTGAAATGGACCAGGTATGGACACACACACGGACAAACACACACCCGCGCGCGGCCCGTTGGAAGCGCTGGGCTGTTATTGTGTATATTGTGCCCAAATAATACATTAGTTATCGAATAGGCTGCTCAATCACACCTTATTCGATCCTAAATTTCAATCTGATTGAAAGGGGAGGTTTATTAATTTCATAATTCAATATAGAGAAGAGAACATAAAGTCTTGATCGAATTGAAAACCGAAACTGAAAGCACGGCGCATATGTGCAATGATTTGAGGACGAGCTCCCCCCGGCCCTGAATTGTTAAAAGACCTCTCAAAATGCTGGCTCTGGATGCGAAAAACGCAGAAAATCGAACCCGATCCGATTAATTTTATGACGGACGAAAGTTTCGGAGGCGGTGTGCAAGCGTGACTGACATAACGTGAGATCGAATTTTTTTTTAACGTGCGAAAATTTCGGATGCGAATTTCGGACTCGGTGTGCAATGGCCTTAACCGGGTTGTCTCATTCAAAACAGCCAGTTGTTGCTGTCAGAGAGCCGCCGCGCATTGAATACTCATATGAGTCAGGGTGCTAATGTAAGTTACGTGCCCGCCCCAGCGCGCTCACGCTTACTAAATAAACGCCTCACCTCCGGCGCCACGCACTCGCTACATTCCCTTTAGCCTTTAGCACATCTAGTGGATGCATAACGCAAACCCAGTCAAACGTTTGACTGCAGTATCTTATGCGCTTTATAATCCGATGCGCCCAATATATGAAAAATGTTCTATAGGTCAATTTGCAGAAAGAGAAAGCTGAAAACCATCAGAAGAGCAAAAACAAAAAGAACGATTAGATGGAGATGAATGACATGTTTAGCAGCATATGGTAAGGACAATTCTTCTGTTTATTAGGCTATATACAGCTATAATAACGACAAGACATTTCAAAGCTATAGCCTAATGACATCATATCCGCGAGATAAGTCAGTAAATTCGAGTAAAATCACAGGCTTCGTTTATCCCGTGCGAATGCGCCACATGAAATTCAAATTCACACGTGGTCCCCAGGTAATACTAATCCTGTGCGAATTGGACTAAAATAACATTACGTTAACCAACCATTCAGAAACGTCCTCAAGCCTTGATTGTCAAACTTCTTTGCAGTGCGCCTCCGGTTCAAACTGATACGGTTGCAACAGATGTGTCCTCAGAGACTCCCGCTCCCATTCTCTCTTCAAAACCTTCAACTGTTGTCAAGGCAACACTTCACGTGCGTTCACGCCCGCAGAACAGAGAGGCGGGGTTTAATATTTAAAGACATATGCACTGAAACGGATTGCTGAAAACAAGAGCTGATTTTGACCAGGTAAATGGTGTTTTCTTAAAATACTAATGAGAATTTTTAATAAAAGTATATTACAAAGTTTTCATTTAGACCCTAAACATTCATATTAACTTGTACAAAAATGGCATTATATGACCCCTTTAAAGCTACATGATTATGGATGAATTGACCCTTTCGCAAAGAGTTTGATTGACAGGTGATCTGACCAATCGTAATCCGCTGAATCCGTCATTTTTGTCTGACAAAGCAGTCACAAGATAGATTAACGTTGGGGGGTTTGAACTTGAAAACGGAGTATACTGACGTCTTTCTGCGGTTAAAACAACATTCTTTCCTATGTTCATTCGTGTTTATTTGATGCTATAAATTAACTGGAAGAAATGATCGGTTCATGAGCAGCTTTAACTGAGGCTCTACAGCGATCAGTCAGACGCATTAAAGAGCCACAAAATGGTATTTATTGTCAAAATTTCTTTTCAAAAATGACCAAATTTGAAAGTTGAGACTTTGGTTATGTTTACATGGAAATTATTCTGAAGAGAAAACGCAAAAGTGGCGTTGCCTTATCACTTTTTATTCTTCGTTTAGACTAACGTTTTGGGTAGGAAATCCGCGTGCACATGGTGATGCAAAAGTGTGTGAAATTCAATGTAGTATGCACTCCAGGTGCCTAGGTGGCAATGTGGAGCACTGGAACACAACACCACCAAGTCCGTGCGCCTGCGTACAACCTTCACTGTCTAGCAGACTTCTGCGTTTTTACCGTTTACACGGAACGCGGCAGTGGAGCGTTTTTTAAGATTTCCACTCTGGAGGGTGGTTTCACTTTTTTGCATTTTAAGCCCCAAAAACGCCGTCGCTGTGTAAACTAAAGGCACATCTGATAAAATATTTTTACGTTTTCACCCGCGACCGTTCTTCTGTAAACAAGGCCTATGTTTCATATCATAAGCAACCTGGTCTGTCCTTTCTGTCAGCATGTTGTCAGTGTCCTCTCTGCTCCGCAATGTATTTTTGACTGTGTGAGAACATGGTGGGGCGCGAGAGCGGCGATGCTTGTCGGACATAGCAACAGTAACTAAAGGGGGCGGGTCTTTGCGAACGGTCAATTGAGAATAACATTTTATTTTATTTTTTTTGCAAATGGAGATCACAATTCTCCCAGAAGCAGACAACTAAATAAAATAATGCAATTTACTTTTATATTAATATTTTGTCAATTAATATTTTGTCAGAGGTTCTGACAAAATATTAATTGCTGCAGTTTATTTAAAAAGGTTTGAATGAATGTTTATTTGACTCACTCATAAAGACTTCACGTGTTTCATTACTTTATGAATAACCAATTTTTGAATGAACCTCTTGAATGAATGATTTAATGACAAATAGGCTATTATTTTTTTAACAGTCGCTTGTTGCCTCCTACTGGTGTAACAATGTATGCAATACAATCATTGCTTGAAGCGCCAAGCTGCTTTATATTTTAATCGCTACCATAGACATCAGTGTTTATCCGAGCTATAAACTGTTATCCCAGCACTTCTGTGAGAACTTGAATTCTTGTAATACAGAAATAACAAGTGTGTTTGAAAACACTGTTTGTGAAGCTGTTTAATACCTATACACATAGCTGGTGGGTGAACCAACTCCAGGGTAAAATGCAGGAGATACATTTCCTCTTTAAAAACGCATTTAAATAGAAAGTCATGAAATCGTTTCAAGTTAAATGTCGCCTAGCTAGCAACCACCTACACGTCCCCGGATCAATGCTCCCAATTCATGATTTGTTAATGATGCAGCTATGTTCACAAACCACTATAATTTAAACAGAAAAGCAAGCATATTATATGCGTGATTTGGTAGGGCAGCCAATTTGAATAATAAATAACCATTGCCTTAACTAATGCAACAAAGCATGTTTTATGCAAACTCTGAACTCTGGATTATATATCGCCTAGAAAGCCTGCAAAGAGCGCTCTATATAAAATAATATACTTAACAAGCTGTCACTCATCTCAGTTCATCCTGATCTCACAAAGTCCGCTATGATCAATACAGCTCAATGAGTCTCTTATATAGCCTGTTGGTAAAACTATTAACTGTCGTCTTTTCCCTAAAAGTGTAAATGTAAATAGGCTCTCAAAAACAGTTTGGCAGGGTAATAAGATGTAAATAGCATAATGTCAAGTTTAAAATTATACCAGGGTTAACCATATCTATGAAACCAGAACTTAACATTATAATATAGATTTTTGACTCTTAATTTGACTACTATGTTCAATCAGTTATCTTTGAAAAAATAAAGCTCAGAAATTGCATTACACTACTGTGTATTCAAGTAACTTCATGAGTAAATTCATTCTCAAATCAAAGTAGATGTTATGGAAATGCATGCTACATTGGAGAAACATGATAGAAGGCAAATAGAGTCTGAAAATCCAAACAAAACCATTTATGTATGTTTTTGCAATGTATGTTTTTGCAATGTTGAATATCATGATCCACAAATGCAGTTCAAAATAATATAGGCCTATCTCCACAAAATAGGCCACTGTTTCGAGGGGGTTTTCGCACCAAAGTCAGAACCCAAGTTTGCGTTTTGATGCATAGTAGGGAATCGGGATGTCAATTTTCACAAATTCCCATGATCGATCGTCATTCAAATTAACGATCAATTAATCGATTAATCGTTAGCCTTAATACTGCAATATGCGTTGCTGCAGTGTCATATGGCCAACAACAGAACAGGGTCTCTAAATGCTGCTCTAAACGCTATGTTCCTCACCAAATTAATGAGAATGTTTTTTAATCTAAATAAGGGGCTAGTGGGTTTGTAAAATGTTTCGATGTGATTGATAATTAAGTTTATTATTTAATAATCAAATAAAACGACAATATAACGTGTCACCAACCGCCTCAGATGTGCTTGTCAGAATGTGTGACTGTTGTGGACGTGCTCTTCCTGGAACAACGCACTGAAAACGGCAACTAAACCCAATGATTTCACAACGAATTAATAAAATAATGTTCTCATGTTAGGGAATGTGACAGTCCCAAATTAATCATCATTATTATTAGTTGTGCATTCTGCTTGAGCAGCGCGCGCTGTATGCATAACCATTGAGCACTTAGCGCATTATTTAACTCAAACAAACGCATACTAAATGAGATTAATCAGATATATACAAAATATTACAGTTTATATCTACACAAAATGAGGTGAATGCACAAGTGAACTTGAACTAATTATGTGCCATTCAGAATGACTCTTCCTGGAACAACGTGACACGGCAACTTAACTTAAATAATTCACAATGTTTTATTACAATATTGTTTTCTTTATAATTTTATGTAATATGACAGTCCCAATAGTCATTATTAGTTGTGCATCGCCGTTTGAGCAGCGCGCGCTAAAGATCATCATGCTTTATTAGCGTCAATTCTTAACCAAATACATCCAAATATGAGATGATAAAGCAGATATAGATAGGCGTACACAAAATAAACAACTTACATTTGCACAAAACAAGAGGCTGCGAATGCACACGCAACTTATTGTCATGATGAAGGTGTAAAATAGTCCCAAACAACTCCGGCGCACTCGCTTACAAGTTTCGTGGTGGAGCAGCACGCGCATGAACACGCACGCTTAATTGATGATCGATAAGTTTTAGCGATTAAATGTATTATTGACAATTAATCGATCATCGATTAATCGTTGACATCCATAATACATAGTATACTTTTTAAAAAAGTTTTGGTTTGGTTTACTGCAATTATGCGAGCGCACTAAAGAACTTTTCGTGACACTTCTTGCTGTCGTCATCATCTATGTTGGTTGCGTCTTGACATTAGTCTTGTTTGAGATGAGCAAAATCTGCGCAAAATTGATCACCGGTGATCAGCGCAAGATGCATGCCAGTTAGAAATGTGTCAAGGTGAGGTCCGCCTTGCTCTGATGTCATGCCGACGTATGTCAAAAAACTCTCGCGAGCGTGAGGCGCACCTGTCGGATTCTGCAGTCGCGCGCAGTTGCTCTCCACCGACTGCGCTGATCAAAAGCACGGTGGGAAACGACTTGCTAACGACACTGCTTAATGCTCATTGGTTTAAACAACCGTGATGTATTGTTCTCTTTTAAAATGTTTGATTTTAAAAGTGCTATCATGTTTTATGTGTTTACATGGGTGAATAAACTCTCTGACAGTGCCATATGAGTTATGTGATGTCATTTTTATTAAAACAATATATAAAAACACGTCTGTATTAAAGAAAAAAATATTGATAAACACATATTTGCAATGTAATTAAATAACAAGTACTTTAGGTGTCTTGTTCATTATATTTATTTTCATATAAAAGCAAGAGCACATCTCCTGCACACGAGAGAGGAGGAGAGAAGAGAGTTGGCAAATGTCAGTTCAGTCGTAAGTTAATTCTTTATGTGTGTAGGGGTGTGGGACGTGTATTGTCTATTATGATAATCTAATTGTTTTAACGATGTACGAGGCACTGTGAGCTGACATCACATTTGCCTCGTGCTTTCACTGCGTGATGTGTGCAGTTATAGGCATAGACATGCATTTTTTTATGTCTATGGTTATTATTATAGCTATGTCCCCAGATTAGTTTTGGCCTTATATTTATATCATATTATGTTCTTATATTAGAATATCACATCAGTAAGAGTGCCTTTTTCCCGTGCACAAGTGTGATATTTATGTTATACAATAGTTAAATTAAAAATAAAATGACATTGTGAGTTAGTTTTTAGCGTTATCAATATTGTTTGTTTTACTTTTATTTCGCCAACTAGAATTTCAAAATGAAACTGTAGCAGAGTCTCAATGCAAAAGACAGCGATGATTTCTTGAATGAAATCCGCGTTTTGAACAAACAATTTTAACGATTCAATGAACAATCACTTGCTTCTTTTCTGAATGAACCAGCCGTTTGAACAAATCGGTTGAATGAATGACTCCCTCAACTCGCTTATGAAGACAGTGACTTGCCTACTGGCGGTTTTAGTTTCATATTAAAAGTAAAACGTTAAAATTAGAAATCATTTCATATTTAAATATTGAATATTGATTTTAAAATCAATAATATAAATTTTTATTTATGCAATTGTAAATGTAGTGTATATATTAATGGCACTTCTGATGCTCCTTCTGTGTCACCTCTGCACTGCAAAGATGGATTTTTGATTGAATGATTTAATTTGACTGCTAACAGTACTGTATAATTATTGTGTAATTAAGTATTATTGTATAAATAAGTATAATTACTTTATAATTTAATTTGAACGTTAGTATTTGACAAAAAAAAAGTGATGCATAACTCTAAATAAGTTTAGAAAAAAAATCTCCATAAATAGGTGAAAATGCCCCTGGAAGTCAATTTAAGGTGGCAAATATTGCACATTTATTAATCATTTCTGTCACTGCTGTGAACTGACCACTGCATATAATATGAAAAATATGAATATCTCTGCAAGTCTGCTGTCAACAACAGGCCAAAACCAGCCATGGCACCAGCACAAAAACACAATCATTAAAATATAATCTAATTATTATCAACAAAACATTGAAAATATAGAGATATATTTTTGTCAATATTGCACACCCCTAATGTATGGTATTAATTTTGATTTCTTCAGGTCTTAAAAAGGTCTTAAAAAGCCTTAAACTTTTTTAAAAAGTGTGCAGGAACGCTGGGATAAACTTTGTACTCTTAAGTGTATTCTTTGCGCTTTTAAGTGCCTTATCATATTTATTGTGTTGCCGGCAGCAATTGTCTTGTCAAATATTTCATCACGTGCTTCTGGTATCAAGTGTGGTTCGTAGGTAGGTACACTTTTGATCTTTTCCACACATTTTCTATCTATCTGGGTTGAGACGTTCACACACGCAGTACAGCCTCACATGCGACGAGCCACATCTCTGGGCAACCGCGTAAACTAACATTAGGCAAGGCAAGTTTATTTATATAGCACATTTCATACACAGTGGCAATTCAAAGTGCTTTACATGGAAGAAATTAAAGTCAGAATAATTAAAACAGTTTAGAATAAAAAAATCATAATAATAAAAATAAAATACAGTGTCGAAAATAAAATGTACAGTAACAGTCGGACAAACAGTGGCACAGTGCTCATTCAGTAAATGTAATCAATATAAATAAAAACAGTTAAGAGTAAAAATAAAATAAAGTAATACCCCTATCTGAGATGGAAGAGATTGAGCTGGTTTACGGTGCTACTGGGCCTCCAGCCCAGGGACTTCTTATATTCTCAGCACTAACTTACTTCATTCACTCGCCTCATCGGAGTGAAGACTCTCCCGCTCGCCATCAAAATCTCTTCCAGTATACCCCTATCTGAGGTGGAAGAGATTGAGTTGGTTTACGGTGCAACTGGACCTCCAGCCCAGGGACGTAGAGCGTCGTACGTACTCTGTTTGGGTGCTGCTACACCAGTAATGCCCAGCGGGGCCCCCACAGAGCACTTTTCTCCCCTTAACGACGCTCTCAGCGACTTCTTATACTCTCAGCAGTATAAGTAACTTACTTCTTCACTCGCCTCATCGGAGTGAAGACTCTCCCGCTCTCCATCAAAATCTCTTCCAGTATACCCCTATCTGAGATGGAAGAGATTGAGCTGGTTTACGGTGCAACTGGACCTCCAGCCCAGGGACGTACTCTGCTGGGGTGGTGCTACACCACTAATGCCCAGCGGGGCCCCCACAGAGCACGTTTCTGCTGCCATTACCCTTAATGACGCTCTCAGCGACTTCTTATACTCTCAGCAGTATAAGTAATTTACTTCTTCACTCGCCTCATCGGAGTGAAGACTCTCCCGCTCTCCATTAAAATCTCTTCCAGTCAGAGCAGTATTAAATCAGTATTAAAGCAGTTAAAGCAGTACAGTAAAAACAGTCAGACGTACAGTGGCACAGTGCTCATTCAGTAAATGCACAGCTAAACCCTGATCTCTTCTGGAAGCTGGTTCCAGCTGCGGCTGGCATAATGGCTAAAAGCAGACTCTTCATGCTTAGAGTGAACCCTCTGTATTTCTAGCTGATGTGATCCTAGTGATCTGAGCGATCTGTTGTTTATATTCAGTGAGCATATCTGCAATATATTGAGGTCCTAACCCATTGAATGATTTATATACCAGTAATAATACTTTAAAATCAATCCTAAATTTAACTGGAAGCCAGTGTAAAGACCTGAGGACTGGTGTGATATGTTCATATTTTCTGGTCCTGCTCAGAATCCTGGCAGCAGCGTTCTGTATGAGCTGCAACTGTCTTATGGTCTTTTTGGACATTAGTGTTTTTCCGCCACAGCAAATCATGCTGCATGCTTATCGTTTCACTGCAATGACTAGATTAGCCCCTTTGGTATTGAAATTTGATAGCAAAAAACAAGACATGTTTCGATGTTCTGTAGTATCGAGGCAATTCGTTCGGTACCTAAAGAGTAACAAACTCGATACCCAGCCCTACACCTGTAATTTTGATTCGGACCAAACTGAAAATTCCGAAGGTCCGGACCAAACAAGGTAGGCGTGAAAGGGCCCTAAGATGAGAAATAGCTTGCAGCGTTCTATAAATAATCTTAAACCTGATCTTTTTTTCATCTTATCTCAGAGCAGAAGCGTTCAAAACCTGGCTTAACTCCATAGCTGATCTCATTTAACCCAGTGGTCGTGTTATCGCATTGCTGATTTAGCCCACACAACACTATTTTCCTAGTGGGTTGGTTCAAAAGGTGGTTTCAATGAGGCAGTGAAACATTGTTTTTCTGTCCATGTTTAAAAGACTTGGCTCAGTCGAAAAGCCTTGGGTTATTTCAAACTGAAAAAGCAACACCTTTTATTGCTGCGGGTACTTTATTGTCATGAGTTCTTCATTGTCTGCTGTTGGCTGAATCCCAGAATTGCACTGATGCCCAGCCTAGTGCTAGATGTACTCTCTTTGCTTTATATGGTTGGAATAACTTGTTAGTACTCCATAATTAATATTTATGTAATAAATACATTTTTAGTTAACATTTAATATGGCATTCAAAAATACTTGTCTTGAACACTTGTTTTAATAGTTATTGTAAGTCATGACATTAGCATTACAAAAACTAGCATTAATATTGAGACTTTTTTATAAATATAGGCTAAATGCAACCATGCAAAGTACTATCATGAATCAAACCGAAATAAAGAGTCTATTTTTGTTCACCTCAAATTTGTAGAAACATTGACGAACACCTGTTCTTTTGTATGTGGGTCAGGTTTAATAGGCATGACAATAACCTGTGGTAACTTGATGTTTTGTTTGTGGAAAAATTTGCAGATACATTTTTGCATGTTGTTTTACTTCGTCAATGTCTGTGACCAGAAATATTTACTGGGCTTAAATGAGACTCTGGATTGATGATGTGTCATGAACCTTCATTTGTGTGACTGATTCTTACTCGATGTTGAGCTGTCAAACCAAAAGTTGTCATTTAATACCTGCTGACTTAAAATCCTCATAATACTTCTAAATCATTGGTGGCTACTAGAAAGAGTGTGTGACCAGAATGGTGAAGTCAGGAAAAATGTGTGCTTTACAGCTGCAGTGTATTTTAAGTGTGAGAAAACTGTTCCTGTTTAGCTATGGTTTGCATCTTGGTTCATTTTCAATTTTTTTTTTTTTTTTTTTTTTTGGTGGACAGAAATATTACTAGTCACTGGAATCTGGCTGTGTCGTGCCTGGTTAGGATATGGTTATTAGTCCTTGATAGGCACACAGTTTCCATTGGCCCAGTCATCTCCGTTATTACATAATAATCAGGGTATTTGTATGAGAAAATCTGTGGTATTCGATTGAGACGTTCTGTCTTGACAGAAGGATGTTGACGTGAATTAAGCTCGCAGCCACATCCCCATTCTCGCATTCAAATGTCATCTTGAACCAACTGTGTGGAATCAATGAAAACTTAAATGCAACGTGACAACAAGGTGTTATTGGTGATAGAAAAAATGAATTGCCATTCTGTGAGGATTTAAGGGTAGAAGAGGTCTTTCTTAATGTTCTGATTCACTATAAGAAAGCACTCTTCTGCTCATCTAGAACAGAAAACAATGAATCAATGAATCAAGAGTGCAACTGCAGAATAGCTCTGTGGGAAGCATACAGACAGCCATACGTCGATAATGTTTTACCAAAGGCTGAGCTGATGCCGTCATTGCTTGAATAATTATGTCTGTAAATGTCATTATTCTCCAGGTGGTCTGCTGAAAGGAAGTCAATAACCGATCATTCAGCCTAAGCACAAACTGTCAGCAGACACATGCCACCAGAGTGCTGCCTACTGAACCCACATCACTGCAGCACATTGGGGCTGGGAGAAAAAATCGATTCACCTAACTATCGCGTTTTTATTTAGTTATTTATTTATTTAATTTTTAAAAAATCTATTTTTTTTTTATTCCAGAATCGATATTAATTCAGACTGAATTGCTTTATTTTTGTCCTTGCTTGTAGATGAGGTTGACAGAAGTTAACCACTTTCGTTCAACAGAGGATGAAATGTGTCGTTATCTATGAGTGGTGAGTGAAGAGACGTGAGACTGAAAGCACTCGAAAGGCCTCGTGCTACTCGTATGCTGAGAGAGAGATAAGACTAAGAGTTGCACGATTCATCTTTAAAAGACTGATCTCGATTCAAACACCCACGTGATCTTTCAATTCGTCTGTCTATTAAATTTTGACAATCATATCGCAACAGTCAAAGCTGTGTTGACACTGCCGCTGACCCAGAGAACGCGTGAAACGGTTTCACAAACAGTCTTTTCAACGGCTAGTACCAGTATTTACGTCACCGTCGGCCGGAGTGCCTGCAGTTACTCGCAGTGAGTGGCAAAAAGACTGAGTGGCTGTATTTGTTTTCAGCGTGAATGCAGCAAAAAAAAAAAAAACACAACACGTATAAAGTGGGAAAGAGCTTTGCGATTGACTGTACAACTAGATTTGACAAAAAATCTGAGGTATATTTTTACAGACTGCTATAGAAAGAGGAGCAAATGGATCGCTGAAATTCACAGAAACAACTGGACTCCAGCCACCGAAAGGTGGACCAGACCAAACCAGTCACATTTCTAAAAAAAAGTGCAGCAGCGTGGATGGCGTAGGACCATAAAATGTTTGTTCAAAAAATGAAGCGATACCATGTTATCCCTCTCAGTCAACGGGTTTTTGCATACCAATTAGAGCCCAACCGATAAAGGATTTTGAAGGCCGATACCGATACAAATATTTGTTGGTTTTAAAATCCGATATTCCGATATATCGGCCGATATTATTAATTATTTATTTATTTATTTATTTTTTTCAGAAACGTGCAACAAAATATTAACCGATTTCCCTAACATTAGTTATTTGTAGTTATTTATTAATTTATTGATTAATTTTTTAGTTTTAACTAAAATAATATAATAATGCATTTTAAAAAGAAACTTGTTTCTATTGTCACAATAGAACAGAGGAACATGAAAATATATTAAAGTTCTGATAAAATAATAATTAGTCCCTACATTGCCTTATAAGCTACCTTATAATTACAACGTCAGCTTGCTTATCCATTTACCTGCACTTTTTAAATTCTTTCCATCAAGCTACATCAAACCATTTTTTTCTATCATCAATCATAGAGAAAAAGTAGCCTGTTCACATGCACATTGTACTGTACATCAGCGTGTTTCACATTTGCTGTGCAGACAGAGCGATGGCAGGCTGACAACCTAACTTTCCTTCTGAACCGACAAGTGGCAAGGATCTCCATTTCAGGTTTGACAGTACAGGTCTATGTACTGCTGACTTTGCCAAATGCAGATAAGTCAGGAAGATTCGACTGTTTTGCCACTTGGAGGGGAGGATATGTACATTTTTTTTTGCATTGAGTTGTAAAGTTGTTTATAAGTCATTTTATGGTTTGGTTGTTACTATATCTCTACCCCACCCCATGGATTCATTTTATTTGTGCAGGACTTAAGGGGTTAATTCTCCCTAAAATGAAAATTCTGTCATTTACTCGGCCTTGTGTCATTCCAAACCCGTAAGATTGTTGTTCATCTTTGGAACACAATCATTAATGTAATCCAGTGGTTTGACACCAATTTCTAAAACAGTGCAAGTGCTTGCTTTGCGCAAAAAAACACCCACATAATTTACCACTTTATTTACAAAATATGAATCGCATGTTCGCATGTACATCACTGGAAAGGGGATCTATTATGAGGAATCATTTGAGCTTATTGTACCACCATAAAGACGTGCTGCTTTTCTTCCGTACCAGTAGACACACAGGATAATGCTTCTTTGTGATTGTCATGTATTGTTTTTTCCACCTCAAACAGAAGTGAAACATGCATCTGCAAAACAGACTTAAAGTTTAAACTTCTCCTATTAGTATTGGTTGTTATTGAATGGCTTATGGACTAATTTAAATGGTTAGTTCACCTAAAAATAAAAAAAAATCTGTAATTGAATTACTAACCCGACCCTAACCGATCCAAATCAATGTGATATTCATTCACCTTCAAAACACAAATATAGAAATAAAGATCATTCAGATAAAAATGTTTTTAACATTCTTTCATAATTTTTGCCCATCCATTGAAAAAATATTAGTGCGAGTAAATGACAATTTAAATTTCTGGGTAAATTAACCCTTTTGAATCACTTCCGATCGACCAATGATGGATTGGAAGTAAATGTATAGTGCCAGTTAGTGTATTAAAATGTGAGGACCCTATTGGAATTAATACATTTTACAAAATGGTTAGTTCGTCCGTGGTCAAGAGCTGTGCTTTATTCACGATAAAACACGGCTATGACCGCTTCACCCAACGGTTCTATTGATCGCTGCGCAACACTGCAGTTCATGTTGCTGTTATTTGAGCTTTCATTCATTTTACACATTGGAACGTTGTTGCTGTTCACGCTCATGGACTTTTTTCTAGCGGAAGGAAGGCTTTTAGTGATTTTACTTCAAGAAATTTGCTCTAAAACATAGTTTTTTTTTAACTTTAATATTGTGTTTAATATTGTTTTGCACTCGAGGCAAGTGTTGTATCGTGAATAAGTAACGGCTGAAGGGGTTGCAGGTACAGCACAGCCTCTCGTACCTTATTGCTTGCTTATTTTCAAGCAAGTGTGCTGCACGCATCCTGAAAAGTGAAACACATTGCGATCACCCCCTGGGTTGTCTGGCTGCAGTATAAGTCAGTTTTACAGTCTGTGTTCAAGTAGTTTTTGCATTAATTACAACAGCATAATTGGGATTTGATGGTGCAGTCCTAGTAAAGACTTCGTCTGATGGACATGTGGAGTTGTGACATGGTACTTTGCGTTAGAACACTATGCAGTTTCATTATTATTTTCATTATGCAGCATTTACTTGTGTCATGTGAGTTGGTTTGTGAGACTGGGCTGTTTTTAAGTCTGTGGTAAGGAATGTTAATAGCTTTGGCAACTTTCCCTGGAAATGTTTTAAATTTTTTGGACTGCTTTAACAGGAAAAGTTTTGAGTTACCTAATATGTTCATGAAAAGTTTAAGAGTGTAATATCAAATTTATTTCAGCTTTGTTTAAAGTCGGCCTTTTCACTGTTACTCTGGGATGGGTGAAACCCAGCAGTGTGGTGACCGCTTGCGAGAAACACTGTTGAGAGGGCTAACTAAGGGATGCTGACAGCCCTGACTTCACACACCACATAGACAGATTCTGGCCTTACCCTCCTAAACTGGTGAAACAGTCCTGATGCATAACAGAAGCAAGTTTTTGGGAAAGGTCTTTCTACTTTGTTGCAAAAAAAGTAGTGTTTGTTTTTTTTTTTTAATACTTGTTAAACCTGTATTAGCTACACTGATTTGGCTTTAAAATTCTGTAGTAAATCTTAGATTATTTTATTGGGTGGCATCAGACCACTGTTTCCTGAAGGCATAACACAATACGTCATCTTACTGTGTGAAATCAACCTGTTAAACCAGTTTGGTATACTATCAAATATCTATAAAATAGGGCTTGTATTAAGAATTGTTTAGGAAAGTTCCATTTAAAACTGCAGAGCTGTTCAATAAAACCTGACAAAGAAACACTGACCTGCAACAAAGACCAGTAATGACGGTGTAAAACCGCCAGCTTTGTCCATTATGTTAAACCACCACAGCTTATATTTCCTCCCACTTACTGGATGCTTTTTCTCCATTAATGCCAAATACATTGGCTCACATATTCGCACCCCCATTACACTCATGCTTCATCATTAATTCATCACTGATGATGTGCCCTAGCTTAGCATCAGCAGATGTATCGTTACAACTCACAAGGTTGAAAAATCTCACTCTCTAGCGTTTTTTTTTTATATGGTCTATATCACACTGATTAAAATCTTTATAGCAAATCTTCCTTATTTTGTGCTGTGGTGTGAACTTAAAATATGACATGAGGGAAAACGTGTGCCCCTGTTCTGCCAATGTCGGAAAAACAGAACTACAAAACAGCTTGTGTTATGTATTATGTGTTGGCAGAGACTTTCATTTGTTTTTTACTGTCTTTCAGGTTAATCTTATATAATGATATCTGCACTCCTGGACTTGATAGGAATCTTTATATCAGACGCCTACAGTCTTAGAGACCAATACCATTGAGGATATTCTCTCAATGGTTCGCCACATGTGGGCATAGTAGTGTTGTCAAAATATCAATATTTCAATATAGGTACTGAAATATCATAATATTCAAATATTCCTTTTCTGCTGTTTCAATCCTGTTTCAATGGTACTAGCTGCGTGTTCTCGCTCTCTCTTTTCTCAGACTGTAAATTGTCGGTTTGACACACACCCGCCTCTTCTCATTCACTTAGGTTGAATAGTGTTGGTGTTACAGGTCCTGAATTTCAGAGTGAGTTTGCAGGTATTGTGCATAATTTTACTCATTCATGCAGGTTTCACGCTCGCACCAAAGCTATCCGCACCACTGATCTAGTGCCACTGCCACGCACCTGTAAAGTCGCCTCTCAAACCGCTCTTGAGTACCACATTTTACTTATTGCACTTAAAAGGTCAAATACACACAAAATTATGTCAAAATGCCGTCTTGGCATGTATTCAGGAAATCATTTTTAAAAGAATTAATTGAGATGGAAAACAAATGTTGGGTGACCGTAAGTAGGATCCGTGCATAAACTCTTAAAGTGACAGCAGCCTGATATTCCTGCTGCTCTCTGTCATGTTATTTAGAGAACAAAAGACAAGGAAAAATGAATAACCAAATAACGTTTGTAACTTACCTTGTGCTTGTAAGCATTGATCTGTATTTCATTTTTTTGCAATGAAGACTATCCCTGTACTGTAAAGCTATTGGTGCAATAAAAATTATGAAAAAAATTACTTTATATAATATAAAGTCTGTTTTCCCCATGGTATCGAATAAGTTATTGTATCGAACTTAAAATTCCAGTATTGTGACAAGACTAGAGCATAGGAACCTAAGATGTACAAATCCAGAAGTCTTTAGCAGTGTTTAACATGCCTGTCCATGTGCGTTAATCTAAATTGAATCGTAAAAGGCATCACCCACGCGTCTCTGTTGACAGAATAGGACCACTGCAGAGGGATGAATCACTCTTTCTTTCATTGTTTCGTGACCATCTGCACTCTTGGTAAGGTGTGGTGGCGGGGGGTTGGTTCGGCGCCACATGATGAACAGCAACATTGTTACAAATACATCAATTGCATCTCTTGCTTCCCTCCCTGCCTGCCTATATGAAATAGGAGGTTCTGCTGTGTGAGTGGGCAAAGTCGTGACAGTCGTCTCTGCCGTGAGGAAGAGAACTGAAACACTCGTAGGAGTGCAGCTGCCCACGCACTTTCATATAAACCTATGTGCGTCCACGACTGTACAACTTGCACACCTCAACAGTCGAACATCTCCATAGCAGGTGTCCAAGAAGATGGGCACACAGTGGTTCATTCGCAAAAGCTGTATGGCCATTGTGGGAATGATTGCGTTTCTGTGCATGATGCCAAATATCATGGCAAAATTATGTATTTGACTCTCTAATAATGGAAATGGATGCAGCTCAAATAGTTAGTTTGACTCCATATAATTCATTTAGACTATTTAGATTTTATGTAACTACAATGGTGGCTAAACTACCAACAGTGCAAGCCAGACACTCACTACTCAGCAGTTTCTTAAATATTCCTTGTTTCTTTGGTCTTATTCTTAGTTAAAGAATAATAGTTTATTAAGTATATCCCTTACTCTAATACTCAACAAGTTACCAAAATGACTCATTTTAAACAATGAATCATTGACTACGTTTACATGCAGCTAATTTTCGGGTTATGGTCGGGTTAAGGTCACTATTCAGCTTTCCCGTTGAGCAGAGAGAGTTTCTCATGGAATTGCAATATCCCGATGTAAACAGCGACGCATGGTTAGCGTCTAGACGTACGGACAACCTTAAGACGCAATATGCGTCATTTCCGATTTTTCTTCCTGTATCCAAAGACGACGACAACAGCAGCACGCGGATAATGAATAGTTCGCTTTGATGCTGGTAACATTCGGTAACAAAATGCTGGTAACAAAACCTCGCTTTAAAAGTATGCTGTGCTTTGTTTCACCTGGTCTCGCCATGTTTACTTCCGGTATACTGCACGTGGATTTCTGTTTACGCAGAGAAGTTTCTCTACTCAAAAGACCAAGATTCTTTGCGAATAGAACATGTGCAGAACACAGATCACTATGGGGATATGCCGATACGCGTTTACATGGCCAAAAATTCGGGTTAGAAAAGGGGTACCCCAGGTATAATATCCCGATTTTTAAAATCCGGGGTATGAGCATATTTGAAAGAACGAAAAATAACTTTGCCATGAGTATATCGGGGCCATTAATCTGTATGATCTTACCTTTATGCTATAGAAATACAAACCAGAAGACAAAACGCGCACAACTCTAAAAGGGCAGGGCTACATGAGGTCTAAATGCAAAGGCTTAAAAACTAACTTTGCCACACCTGCCAATGACCGGTGACTTGAGGAAACTTACCAAATTTACAAAGATGTCGTGATGCCAAACCCTTTCGTGGAAGAAGAACGGTGTTGTGTTTACAACTGAGACAATGAGCGCTTATCAGGATCAACTAAACGCTGGATTTTCTAAAGTATGAAGTGTGCCAAGTTTGCGGAATAGATTCTTTAAAATACAAACCCAATTCCATAAAAGTTGGGACACTGTACAAATTGTGAATAAAAACAGAATGCAATGATGTGGAAGTTTCAAATTTCAATATTATATTTAGAATACAACATAGATGACATATCAAATGTTGAAAGTGAGACATTTTGAATTGCCATGCCAAATATTGGCTCCTTTTGGATTTCATGAGAGCTACAAATTCCAAAAAAGTTGGGACAGGTAGCAATAAGAGGCCAGAAAAGTTAAATGTACATATAAGGAACTGCTGGAGGACCAATTTGCAACTTATTAGGTCAATTGACAACATGATTGGGTATAAAAAGAGCCTCTCAGAGTGGCAGTATCTCTCAGAAGTCAAGATGGGCAGAGGATCACCAATTCCCCCAATGCTGAGGCAAAAAATAGTGGAGCAATATCAGAAAGGAGTTTCTCAGAGAAAAATTGCAAAGAGTTTGAAGTTATCATCATCAACAGTGCATAATATCATCCAAAGATTCAGAGAATCTGGAACAATCTCTGTGCATAAGGGTCAAGGCCGGAAACCCATACTGAATGCCCGTGATCTTCGGGCCCTTAGACGGCACTGCATCACACACAGGAATGCTACTGTAATGGAAATCACAACATGGGCTCAAGAATACTTCCAGAAAACATTGTCAGTGAACACAATCCACCGTGCCATTCACCGTTGCTATAGGTCAAAAAAGAAGCCATATCTAAACGGGAACCAGAAGCGCAGGCGTTTTCTCTGGGCCAAGGCTCATTTAAAGTGGACTCTAGCAAAGTGGAAAACTGTTCTGTGGTCAGACGAATCAAAATTTGAAGTTCTTTTTGGAAAACTGGGACGCCATGTCATCCGGACTAAAGAGGACAAGGACAACCCAAGTTGTTATCAGCGCTCAGTTCAGAAGCCTGCATCTCTGATGGTATGGGGTTGCATGAGTGCGTGTGGCATGGCCAGCTTACACATCTGGAAAGGCACCATCAATGCTGAAAGGTATATCCAAGTTCTAGAACAACATATGCTCCCATCCATACATCGTGTCTTTCAGGGAAGACCTTGTATTTTCCAACAAGACAATGCCAAACCACATACTGCATCAATTACAACATCATGGCTGCGTAGAAGAAGGATCCGGGTACTGAAATGGCCAGCCTGCAGTCCAGATCTTTCACCCATAGAAAACATTTGGCGCATCATAAAGAGGAAGATGCAACAAAGAAGACCTAAGACAGTTGAGCAGCTAGAAGCCTTTATTAGACAAGAATGGGACAACATTCCTATTCCTAAACTTGAGCAACTTGTCTCCTCAGTCCCCAGACGTTTGCAGACTGTTATTAAAAGAAGAGGGGATGCCACACAGTGGTAAAAATGGCTTGTCCCAACTTTTTTGAGATGTGTTGATGCCATGAAATTTAAAATCAACTTATTTTTCCCTTAAAATTATGCATTTTCTCAGTTTAAACATTTGATATGTCATCTATGTTGTATTCTAAATATAATATTGAAATTTGAAACTTCCACATCATTGCATTCTGTTTTTATTCACAATTTGTACAGTGTCCCAACTTTTATGGAATTGGGTTTGTATGTCCAAGAGTTTTACACACCACTCTATTGTTGTAGGGACATTGTTACATTTTCATACCTCTAAACATGTTGCAGAACAAAACACACTGTCATTGGTTGCTTTACATGTCAGTCATATGGCCTCTGGGCGGTCCTTGGGCAATGAAAGCTGCTGTGGAGTCCAGACCTTCTGCTGTCTGTCTGAAGGTCTGGCTACATGAGACTATCTTTTAGGTAACTTAAATGAAAACAGGCCATTGTTTAAGTCCCTCTTTTGTGTTCAGGCCAAAGTTTTATGGACATGCTTGCTATTATTAATAGAAATTGTTATGGGTCACAAAAATGATTACTCTGTATTTAAATCCTGTCATAACACGACCATGTAGTCTAAAGAAACAGAAGAGATTCAAAAGCGAAAAAAATCAACATATTAGCTTTAAAACTTCAACATATTAGCCTTAACTTGTTTTTCCATTGCAGTGATGTATTTTCAAGGTTAGTTCAGTGAGTGTAAAGAGCATTTGTGTGGAAATTCCATATAGTGCATAAAATACATGGAAAAACTCGGGTAACTGCTCCAATGGAAAACTAGATTATGGATGGTAAATTGATGACTGTGTGAGGACCAGTAAAGTCAAACGCTTTGTGGGTGTCACCTGATGAACCTTCTGCTCTCTTCTCATTTTTGAGTGGCACATGTCAAAGTTTCTGGTTGGAGCATGTGGCCTTTTCAGGGGTGTCTTGTCAGACATTTTGTCCATCAACACCCGTATCTGTGGCAGTAAGCGCATCACACTTCGTCAACAAATAACTCCCACAATGCACCACATTGCACAACTCCGCAACCCACTCCCACTAACCCAGAACAGCGCCTGTAAGGTATCCCCTTATCAGAGAAATCACACAGGTCTGCCATAGCCTGACAGTGTCTCTATCGCTTTTACTGGCACTATGTAACTTCGGGGAGCGGGTAGGAACCCGAGCACAAAAAGAACTACAAAATTCGACTGCTTTACGGCATACGTCACTTCCCCAACTTCCGCAAATAGCGACGCGAGAGCCCAACGACAAGCGTTTTTTTTTTTTTTTTTTACCTTTGTATGTTGTCATGGCTGAAGCAGCAAGTAAAACCAAGAAGCCAAAGGTTATGTTGGAGGACAGTAGAAAGAGAAAAAGGGAGAGTGGCAAAATAAAAGGCTGGACGAGGATCAATATTGGTCCATTATTAGCTCACAGGCACCACTCATCCATAGGGTACGCCAAAATAAGAGAACGAGTGATTTTTTTTTTTTCTAATTCTGTTTTAAAATGACGTAATTAAGTCCCCCAACTCCGGTCCGGTGCATCAATCTTCCCCCACCTTGCTAATGTGAAGTGCGTCCGCGAAGTGGACGCAAAAAGTGCGCACGTGATCAGTTTACTGTTTTGTGTTGTGTAGCTTCGTCCCTCGCCGCATCCAATGTAGACTGCATTGCTTTCTTTTGAGGACGTTTAACACACTCAAGCATCCCCGTAGAGCCGGGGCGGGCAGCTCGCACCTGCTCGAAACGTGAAAGTATACTGATTACTGAGTTTGGTAGGGGCTACATTCTTGCAAGTAAATAATACCTGATTAGACGGATAAAATAATCAATCAGGATAAATATCCTATGTCTGCAGCCTGATAGTCATGTTTGTTATTTATTTTTCTGGTGAAAGTGTCTTGCCTCAGGCTTTAATGCAAATCGATTTTTCAAATTTGCAGATTCATCTATGGTAGCTTGATATTATAATATTGACAACATGGCTATTATCTACCAACAAACATTAAATTAGCATATCCATTATGTAAAACAGTAGCCACTAGCCAATAGGTTAACGTTACTATAAAGACGCTGGCTTGTAAACGTGAGCTACGCGACCTTTTGATGATTGAAAAAAAATAAAAATAAAGCCCATGAATATCAATATCTATAATAGAGACAGTCCCTTGCGCCCCCTTCTGTCGTAACAATGTAACTGTACTGCACTGATTGACAGCCTGCAATTGTTCAGTTTTAAAGTCTTACAGACTGATCTCATGAAGTAGTGCGTGTGTGACACGCCAATTCGTATTTCCATTTTTGGCGTGCTATCAAGACGCATAATCGCTTTTCAGCGTGTTTATGAACGCCGTTGACTTAAAGTTATTACTGTATAAATATATGACTTACCTCAACCCCGTCCCTAAACCTAATCGTCACTGGGGTTAATGGCATTCATGACTGTTCCCTTACTATCCTAGGAAAAATAGAGATCGCTCCCCAGATGTAGATCTACATTTTTTTTTTTCATTTCGCGCGGACATTTGACGGCGTGTACAGACACGCGGAATCACTCGAACATTAATGGCGTAGACGTTAATAGCTCAAAATGCGTAGAGAACACGCAACTTGACTCGAAAGTGGCATGTATGTTTACGCAAAAGTCATGATGTCATGTTGAGTCTTGTAGGCTCTTTCTTTAATAAGCCAAAGTATCCTAACATGAATAGTGCTTTGCTCAAACTCTGTTTTTAAAGGCCTATTCAAATGTTAATTGTAAAATGTACTTTAATAACGACTTTATTCAACTATTCATTCCCTTCTTTGTTGGCCTCGAGATTTCACGTAGCTGTGCAAGTGCGCAACGCTTCTAGGTTGTATGTCACACACATGACCAGCGTCAGCCAGTAGTGAGCCTGCGTGTGACGTACAACACAGAACCGTTGTGCAGTTTCACTATGTGAAATATCGAGGCCCACAGAGAAGGAAATTAATAGTTTAATAAAGTCGCTATTTTTGTTTGTTTGTTTTTTACACACAAAAGTATTCTTGTCACTTGATAAACTTAAGATTGAGCCACTTTAGTCACTCGGACTATTTTAACAATGTCTTTAATACCTTTTGGGCTGGCTAGTTTCGATCCCTTAAGAAGCCTATGGAGGAGTGATCCAGCTCTCAGATTTAAAAAAAAAAAAAAAAAAAAAAAAAAAGTTGTGTTCCAAAGATGAACGAAAGTCTTACGGGTTGGAACAACATGAGGGTGAGTAATTGCTGACAGAATTTTCATTTTAGGGTGAACTAACCCTTTAAGGAACACTTGTTTGAGCCCTTCACTGACACCGAGTTAATTTCCTTCAATAAAGGACCTACCCCTCATCCTCCTGTGTCCAGATTAAAATAATCCTGTAGTAGTCCTTTCATTTTTGGCAAGCTTGTCACATTTACAAGTGTGAGAAATTTCATCCTGACCTATCACAGGATCCTAATTTTTCTATCACTTTGAAGAAAAAGTTCATGTTTAACAACTAATTGTTGGTGGGTCATTGAGGAAGCATTCTTGGTTTTCCAGTAGCAGCAAATGCCTTTGGTAGGGGATGAAATAATTTGTTACATTTATGTAGTGCTTTTCCCGTTGTTCAAAGCCCGTGTAATCAAATGTAATTGGACCAGGTGCTCAGGAAGTGAAGATAAAATTAGATATTTGCTTAGTGTTTTAAGATTCCTTTACTCCTTAAATCATTTTTGACACTTTTAATTCTTAATACAATTAAAAAAAAATCTATTGCCTTTGTGACGGGGCGCATAGCTATCGTCACGGCAGCGATACGCTGCCTATCCTTGTACACAAAGACTGTGTGTAAATGTGATCCGAATGTTTGTCTAGCACGTTAAAGTTTTTGTTAATCTTTATTCTGTCATAAATTAGCGGTTAATCTAGCCTTTCATAACAAAAACTCATATATCCCGTAGCTTTTGGTGTGCACATCTTTAACAGCTAATACTGCGGTGATTTAAATGCTATAGCTACTTCCATCAATACATATCTTGCTGTTTTCAAGAAAATTATGTCATCTACATCACAGTTATATGCAGTTACAATAATCACACAATACATGTTTTCAATAGGTATCTGTTTATTTAGTTTAAGAGAAACATTGTGTTCACATACCATCTTTGTTGTACTCGCGTCTCTGGTTTGTTTGAGTAAAGGAAAATGTGCCGCTATTGTGGGGTTTAAATGACGCTATGACTTCCGGGTCAAGAGAAAAATTACCCGGAGTTTGAGTTTAATTAATTCGTAGCTGTTAATGTGACTTTTTGCTTGCCAATTGTCAGCTGAAACTGTAGAAATAATATTCTGTAATTTTCTAGTTTTATAGAGGTTGTATTTCATGCTGTTTTTAAGCATTTATGCTGTTGTCATCTGAGTCACCCCTGTATCATAATCATGTGTTGGTATGTTCCAATTCCATGGGTGAACTCAGGTCTATAAAGGCTAGTATTTTCATTCTGTAAGGGGAGCGCGGGGTGAAAGGACATAAGTCTGTCCTTGCTCTAATATACTGACTTGTGTTAAGGTCAATGTTTGAACTGTTGTAAAAGTTTTTTTTTTTTTTTTTTTTTTTTTTTTTTAAATGTATTTATTTTGACTCTCATGTCAATTACTTTGTTTATTCAAAAGTATTTTTTTTTGTTGTTAATTTTTTTTTTTTTTGCTTTTCATTGGCCTTAATTATGGATAAATAAAATCCCATCTATGCAAACTCATCTAACTTCTCCTGAGTGCTACATCTGCTCATGACCATTCAGTCACGACTACCCATAACAGCCTTACTATGAAATAAAATAATGCTTTAATAATAAACAAGTAAACAAGGCATTGGATAACACATATAAAGAATCAAAATGTATGTGCAATGGATAAAATGTAATAGCCTGTGCATGGACAATAATTAAATAGTTTATTTAAACCATATTGTAGATGAAAATGAGAAAAATAAATAAAACTGCTAGTTGTTATTATTAATAATACATCAATGTTTTTTTGAAAAAGAAACCTATTAAATTTGTTACCGTTTTAAATACCAGTATTTCTGTTTTAGCTGATTGTTCTGAAGCTGAAAGCTGTATGTACATCGGTAAACTGAAGCGCTTTGTTAGTAGGTTAATTAACTCAACGGCACGCATCTATATGAGATGAATCAGATATTCATGCAATATATATGATAGTCCCAATCATAGTTATTAATGTTGTGCATTGGTGTTTGAGCTGTGCAGTGAAGCTAAACGATGATCACCACTAAACTGAAGTGCTTAACAGTCACGTTATTTAACTTATCCAAATACATAAAATAAACAATGTTGCAACTTATAATTGCACAAAACTTGATTGTGATAGTCATGAAGGTGTAACTGTTGCAAAAGTGAAGAAAAGAAAAGAATTCACGTAAAGAATTCGCAACCTTTTACAGTAGTTTTCTCATGTTTTTACGGTATGTACATGAAAAGTCCATTATTTATTGACTTTAATACATCTGCCTAATTTTCTTATCTTATCTAATTTTTGCAAAACATTGAAGCTGAATCATCTGAGTAAGGCTTGAAATGCCAGCTGCTCTTGAGTCAGCCGTTCCTATCTGACGGCAAGTTTTCAGCATCCCATTACTCTAAAATCTCACCGTTAGTATATCACAATCAAAAGCATTATTTTTTTGTGGGAGTGTATGATGTGCCGCAGTAAGTGCATTATCTAATGCACTGCCATGACATTTTAGACATGCGTTCTTGGGTTATCTTGACAGGCAAATGTTAGAAAACCTGTGTTCACCACACTGAAATTTATTCAGGGTTTATGCAAATCAAGAAGAGTAAGACAGTAAAAAAAAGGGAGTTCTTGCATTGGAATAAAATAAAGTGTGGTATACGTTGGAATTAATTTATCAAAAATGTATTTATTACATTCATGGTCCTGTTACTACTAACTATTAGGCCCGAAGGTATTCACTTTCATTTTTAATCGTTACATTTTAGTCTATTTTACTTGGCCATTCATGTATGACATTTGAATTAGGGGTGTAACGGTACACAAAAATCACGGTTCGGTACGTACCTCGGTTTTAAAGTCACGGTTCGGTACGTTATCGATACACAAGAAAGAAAGAAATGCCAGAGAAATTTCCTATTTGTTTAAAGAAAAAATATTTTTAAATAAATGTGAGTTTTCCTAGATCTTGAAACTTTCAGGTTTATAAATAGGGGTCATCTTTGAAGGATGAACAAATAATGTTTTGGTCATCACATTAAAAATAACATTTAAATATATATTTATTTATATAATATTTGAATTTTGAAGTGCTGGAAAAAGATGTGTGAAGTACTTGAAAGCATTTCATCATTCCAGCCAAACTGGTTCCAGTTAGTGTTACTATATTAAATCCATGGTGAATGTTGCTGGTCTGTGGACGTAAAGTTACTAGTTCATTCACGGCACAACGTTTCTCCCAGTTTCCATGACAGCGCTGTTTGATCTAATAGAGATAATAACGTAGAAATGTGAATGCATCTCACTAGATCTCGCAGCGATGTTATTACCTCAGTGGCGAATTCAAATGTTTTCTTTACCGGATCTCTTAGCGCGGTGTGGTAACAGTGTTGCTTGATGGAGATCGGCTCGCGCTGCACAGATGTTGCTGGTCCGAACTGATAAACGATCCGTGAAGCACATAACGAGTAGCGCAGTTTCATTCTGCTTTCATTACGCTTGCCATTTGGATGTTGCGCAACGTTGTGTTGGCCGCGTCAGCACGAATTTTGCCGGCAAGAAAAATGGTCCAAGCAATCGTTCGGTTTGTATGCGTACCGAACCGGAAGCCTCGAACCGAAACGGTTCAATACGAATACATGTACCGTTACACCCCTAATTTGAATACATATCCATCCTTAATTTTTACTTTGTTCAGTGTGATTCCAGAGGGTTAGACTAAGAAAATCATTGTGTCCAAATATATTTTATTTTATTTTTTTTGTATGTTGATTTTCAACACCTAATTCATGACTGCATTAATTTGGAAATTGTTTGTGAATTCTGTCCTCAATACTAACTTTATAGCTTTAATTGTTTTTATTTTTTCGGTAAACATTTCCTGGAATACACTGAGGCAAGAGTCTATAACAGAAAAAAAAAATTAACCTAATCAGCCATAAAGAGCTCTTAAAGAGATCTAGAAAAAGGCTCTCATTTAATTATTCATACTGTTGTCACCCAGTTTAGGTTAACAACAAATATTATTCACAATATTTGAAGTTATTTGAAGAATTTAGGACAAAACTAATTCTGACATGAAGCAAGACCTCTTCACATACAGTGAAAAGCTCACGAGCTCCACTGAACATCCAAACAAACAACAAATCAGACTAACTAACAGCTTTTGTGACTTCTGTACATCACAGTCAAATCAAATGTTTCTTCATGCGGAAATCTTTGCATTTTAAGCAATTGGCATTTCTTGTCAAAAACTAATTGTAAATGTCTTGTAAGCTGCTGGCCATAGGGACAGGCAGATGAATGGCCCAGCACTGTCCTAAAAGCACCTTCATTTGGCTAAATGTAGTAATTTCATGGTCCCTTAATACTTAATGACAGGATCTCTTTTATCTAATTTATGCATGGGCCATGTTGTCACAGAAGTTCATAGTTTGAAGTATAATTTGAGACTGGCTGTCTGTCAGTCCACCCCACCCAAAACAAGTCTCTTTTTTTTATTCTGCTCGCCTCAAGCATTTTAATCCATTCTGATTTATTTGGCATCTTATTTTTCCGTGTATGGTCTTGTACAAACATCCGTGTTGCTCAAGCATCCTCTCCCCCTACTCTACCCATCAACTCTTTGGTGGAAGCTCCCCCTTCCTCTCTGTGCCAGATCTCTCCCCCTGTGGTGCTCTTATTTCCTGACCTTGCCCTTTTTCTGTTGTCATCCTTTCTTGCCTCATTTTAGAGGCTTGGTTACCTCTATTCAACTATCCACCAGATGGTATTCAAATTAGACCCCTTGCATGAAAGCAGATTTTTCCACGCTCTTGGGCCGGAGAGTGGGCGGGTTCACCCTGGAATAGTGACCCAGAGACCCCTGTACTTCTCTTTCCGCTGTCTGTAATGGAGTGCAGAGACCAGGACTCACTCCCTTGGCTTCTTAGGCCAGTGCTGCCCGCAGAATCTTTTATGTTTCTGGAAGACACAAATAAGAAAATGTGCTGCCTATTTTTCAGAGTTATGTTGAAAGGGAAACCACACATATGCTGAAAACCTAATGCTAGAGTTTAATCGGGTTGCATCCCTGGATGTTGATTAGAGTGGAAAAAGTGTTTTATGACTAGAGCACATTATTTTTATGCTACTCTCATCTAAAAAGCAATTTCAGTTTCTAAATCCTGCAGATCTTCTCCCAATTCAAGTTTAGGAAAACTTCTTCTGAACTTTTAGCCTATACCGTCTAACATCGTGATGTCTGTCAGCCATCACAGAGACAATTTATATAGAGACATGCCACATCCTCAATCCTCAATACAAATTGGGAAAACCTGTAACACCAAAGAGGATTGTATGCACATGCCCCGCCCCTCCCGCTCTAAAGCCAATCGTCTGCTTTTAACAGTCTAGCTGGGAAATGTGTAAGCCTATCTTCTGGTTCCACTGACGCATGCGCACAGTTGAGGTTTGTGCCGGCGGAGACCAGAACACTTGCGCATATGTAGTAAACGTATAACCTGTGGGGGAAAAAGGCGTTTTACATCTTATTTTGAGGCAATGATTTTTATCATATTTTACTGCTGTTTCTATACAAGCAGTTTTCATGTCCCGGTGACCAGTGAAAGTGCAGTTCTGACTCTCTGCCCATTCATTTAGATAGGAGCCTGGTCTTGTTAGTCCGAAATAGCTGCCCGGAGGCATTTCCAAGATGGTAGCCTAGTGGCATGACTTGCCTAAAAGGACTTTGGCCATCGCGATGGACGATGATATCATCCAGCGGCCCAACCCTATACGATACTTTCTCTTATCCCCTTTTAATGTGCAGAGAGAACTTTATGTAAACAGTTTGTAGGTTCATTTAAACACTGTGGCTCTGTTTCACTTGAAGTATTGCTCATTGTTTGCATTGCCTGACATTGGATCAGTCATTGACATGAGTTTGGAGCAGCATCCAAACCCCCCTGATTGTCCAAGCAGCGGAAGAGGTCATTATTTTGCACGATTTTGTTTGGTGCCACTCAAGGCAAATAAATTACACACCCAGATAGGCCTGGCCCGTGGGTTTGTGTCTGGCCCTGATCATTCAAATGAGCCCATAATTTTAGAAACTTTGCAAACATGCATTGTTGTTGTGCTGTTTTCTTTTCCCCCTGTCATTTATGAGATCTGCTTTCCCCACCATTGACATAGTTCATGAGTAAAGAATCTCTGGATCAAAAACGGACGGAAACGAAACCGATTCAAAAACGATATTAAAATATGCGACCATCAACATTAAACAGCATATAAATCAAAACTTTACTGAATTAAATGTTGACCCAGGACAAGCTAGGACTATGGAGCTTTGAGGGTGTTGATGGACTCGATTGACTTCTGCTATGTTTTGATCATCATTCTAAATCCGATCTGGATGTAGTTTTTGAGGAAAAAAAAATGCTTTTTGCACAAAATGTTGCTTTTTATGAAACTTCTCCAGATTCAAGTGTTGATTATAAAAATAATGCATTATGCTAGAATAAAGCAGTATTTTGTTTAAAAGCAGAGGGTTTCTTTCTTTTAATATATTGTATGTTCAGATATTCATGCAACAAAATATTCTGGGGGCCATGAATACTGGCGCTGGCTCTTAAAATAAACAAAACCTGCCGAGAAAATAGTTAAAAGAAAGCTCTAAAATGTAATTAAAATGAATTATATCACTTGTGTGATATTTGTGTCTTATCTAAGTCCTTCATTGTATTTGATCCTTAAAAACTGTTTCTGTCATTCAAAAGTAGGGCTGGGTACCGAGTTCGGTACTTTTTAGGTACCGACCGAATTGCCTCGGTACTACAGAGTATCGAAACATGTCTTGTTTTTCGGTACCAAGTTTCGGTACTTAAACGGTTAATCTCGTTAACGTCAGTGAAACAATAAGCACGCAGTATGATAGGCTGTGGCGGAAAACACTAGTTTACGCGGCTGCTCAGAGACGTAGCTCGTCGCACGTGAGTGTGTGTGTGCGTGCCTGTGTGTAAGCGTCCCAACATAGATGGATGGAAAATATGTGGAAATGATCCAAAGTGTAGCCTACCTATGTGCCAGACTCAATGCCAGAAGCACTCGATGCAATATTTTCGACAAGATAATTGCTGCCAAGACCAGTAAAACACGGTAAATCTGATACTCGCACAGACACTTGAGAGTACAAAGTTTATCCATCTTTGACTGCAAGAACTGGAGCGGGTCACAGATTAACCGACACTCAGGCTCAGCATATCGGTACTTGCCTCATAGACATGAGAAATAGGACTATAGACGGTCAAAATATGTATACGTTAAAACGAAACGATTAGAAATTAGTTTGATTACCTAATCCATAGGCGCGCACATTCACTGCTGCAGGAATGACGAGTCAACATCGCCTGACTTATTAAACACTTGTTCATTAATAAACAATTAAAATATATCCTTGCTGTTGTTTCCCGACACATCCATAATCATTAGGCTACTGTTGCCAGTGCTTCGCGGCAAGCTTCATGTGTGCTGAATGCGAGGCATATATCCCGCCCCCAGTAGCCTATATTTAATTTAATTCACATTTATGTATAGCGTTTTTCACAATACATATCGTTTCAAAGTAGAAATGCATGTTTTACAAAAAATGCATGTTTCTAAATTACAATTTAGAGTGATGATCTGTTATCCGAGGTGACAGTGTAATGCATTTCAATTAATTTTCATTCAGTTTCATTGTTAAACAATGTATTAAGATAAGGCAGAAACAATGAGCTCATTGAAGTAAAGAAAACATGTTGTTAAATGATAGAAACAGAAAACTTTAGCATTGGTGCTTTTTTATATACTCAAAATACAAGTGTGAAAGTCATCAAACTGAAAAATAAAATAAAAATGTAGGTAATATTATAGTAAAAACTGGTTAAAATAAAATAAAATTGGTATCGAATAATTGGTATCATAAAATTGGTATCGAAGTCAAGGTATCGGTATCGAACATTTTGTTACGATACCCAGCCCTACTCAAAAGTGCCTATTGTTGTGACCAGCCTGGCTTGCACTCGATTGCTCAGTTTTATCAAGTTGCTACTATTGATTCTGAACTTTAACCATTAAAGATTCACTTTCAGTTTAAGGAATTGGATGACGATACTAGGTGTTATTGCATCACTCAAAAGCAAAAAAAAAAAAAAAAAAAAAAAAAATCCATTCAGGCAGTTTGAACACACTTGGATTATACTTGGAGTTGAAGTCTGTTTATGTTCTGCCTTCCTCTGTGGTTCTGATTACCAAAGAATGTTTATAATCTGGATTCAAAGTCTCATGGGAACCATTGACTCAGCACCAGCCACTGTCATGACTGAGAAAAGCATGTCTGAAACGGCTGGGAACTCTGCATCAAGAAGCATTGAGGAATGGAAAGCAGTTTACTACAGTGGAACAGTCTGATTTCGCAAATCGTTGCACACTTCATGCGGTTTCTCTTTCATCGTTCGATGCAGCTTCCTGTCCACACTGAAGATTTTCAGCTTTTCTTCCACAACACTCGCTTATTATCACTGCAGGATTAGACTGTGGTTTTGTGAGGGTCTCTTTCACTGCAGCTTTGACAGATGACCTATTGAAATCACTACAGAACTGTCTGCCTGTTGCCAGGGCAACACTAGCTCACTTCTGCTTTTTATGCGCTCACGTGACTGGCTGTTGACGTCACCGGGGGAGGGACGCTGCCAGAGTTTGGTCCACTCTTGACTGCATAGGGCTTCGAAGAATCTTGAGGACTTGTTGAATTGACACGGTTGGTCTTAGTCTTGGCTGTCTCTTCGCTGTCTGTTACCACTGTCATCATCATCTTCATCGTCGGCAGGTGTAAATAGCCGGGTTATGGACTGTTGAAGGCAGTGGATTGCAGGGGAAAAATAAAAATAGAAAAAGAGGTAAGTCATACTCCTTATTTTTCTTTGGTAATGTCCAATAATTTTAAGGATTATTTGAGTATGTCATGTCTCAGAACTAGTGAGATTTTATTGGTTGGGTTTATGCAAGATGCCAGTGTGATTATTCGTGCACAGCTGTTGCATGCTGGCTCACGCTAAGGGTGCATTGGAGATCTATGAATAGGAAAAAGATGTAGTTAAGATGCAGTCATTCACTCGATAAACTCCCCGCACACGCAGATTATCTCCTCCAATGTTTCCCTTCCATTTCATATCCTATCCATCTCTTCATATTATAGGTTTGTTTGTGGACGGGTTAAATGAATTGGAGGGAGATGGTCCACTTACCACTCGCCGCCAGCTCTGATATTGTCATAGCAGAAACAGCTACATTAGGGAGCCTCGTGGGAAAGGAGGAGAGATGAGGAAGCTTGCATAATGTTTCCAAATTCTTCCTCTTCCCCAACTTTTAATTTCCACCTTCCCCCACACTTGCACTGCTCGCTTAACTCATGCATGTGGGTGAGCGTGTGTGTAAAGAATGCTCTCTCTGAGGAGACGCACTTGCACTGAATACCAGAATAGCCCCATCCCCCCTGTCGCATTGAACGTGGGTGGAGGGTGATCTATGGCAGGAAGAAAACGGTTATTGCTAATTGCCGGAGTTTTTTTTTGTGGTCTCAACGGTTGGCTTTATTCAAAAATAGTTTTATCACAACCCCTAGAAAAGAGCTTTCTAGCAGACAGTGCTTTTCGCACTTTCATTAAAGTAAAAGATTTCTTCTATTCCTAATGGAGTAATCATCATATACATCACTAGCTATTTTACCAAGAACTAAATTAAGCTAACGACCCACCTGAGGAACAGACTTGAAGCGCGGCTCAATGCTCGGCTCGACTTCTGCTGCGAAGACATATTGGTTATTAGATGTTATCGGGTCCCCGTAGTGACAGTATTTCTTGTGCACACACAGCCTACTGGTAGTTCAGAAACACATGGCACCAAAGACAAACACACTTCTGCGTTGGAGGCCTGCTGGCAGTAGGGATGAGAGACGCTGCTGGCAGCTTGTTCAGCACGGCCCACGTGTGTGGGAGGAGATTATCCTCGCTGCAAGCACTGCTATTGTGTGTTCTCAGCCCTGTATGTTATTACAGAGAGTGTGTGTGTGTGTGTGTGTGTGAGCAGTGTGTAGGTGCTGCTTGTGTGTTGTGTATCTATTAAATGGCTTAAATACAGAGTGCCAAGTGAACATGATTTTTTTTTTCCATTATCAAGCCTCTAAGTGCAGTTTTAATAGCTTTCTCACTGTCATTATCAGTCTGATGAGCACTTAATGCCATAATGTATGCATCACAAACCTACTAGTGTTTACTGAAGCACTCATTTTGACCAGACGCATTGACAGCCGTTTGGTAGTGTGAACATGCCTTTTTACCTTGCTTTTCATCCAAAGTAGGGATGGAACTACGAAAATTGTTCGATTTGTGTGAAATGCATTGATTCGTCACTCTGTTTATGTTCCCCAATGATGGCGGCTTTCTCTAAAGTGAAATCATATTATTGTTATAAAGTGTATTTAATAGAATGGACATATTGTACTTGCATAGTACACAAATGCCCCCTTTCCCCCAGAATGGGTTTGCGTTCTCGGCCAGGCGAACTGGAGTGTCGCAAACTGGCCACATTTCCATATAATTCACTCACTCTCTTGCAAACTGGGGGCCCTATTCTAAGCGCATGGTCTAAAGCTCCCAGCGCAAGTGCAGTTAGGGCGTGTCCAAATCCACTTTTGCTAGTTTTTTACGAAGGGAAAAATGATCTAAAAGGGCCTGTTCTCTTAAGTAATTGTGTGTTTTGGGCGTAACGTGCAATAAACCAATCAGAGTCTCATCTCCAATTAACTTTAAAAGCCAGTTGCGCTCTCACCATGGCGGATTCACTATATACATTGCGGCACACCAGCAGACCATCTACGGGACAAGCCGGATTCCACCATATCTTTATGTACACAAATATTATCTTTTACATTGTTGTCCTTTTCGTATTAATATTTGGCTTGTTTGTATGCTGCTGTGCGTCCGTCTGTGCAATAAGAAGCCGCGCGCACCCGCCTATAGGCTTATATTACTAATGCGCCCTTTAAATAAAATAAAAAAAGCCTTTGACTTCTGGTTTCAGTTGGTCAATGGCACCGTCTTTTTCAGTTGCCTCAAAATAGCAGCGTGCCAACAATGCTCCTGAAGTGCCTCTTTCTCATACCAGCACACCCATTGATGCACAAATGAGCGCAAATGCTTTTTCTTATTTAAACAACATGGCGCGGGACGTGAAAACTGGCTGAAACTAGCTAAAAACGCATTGCGCCGGGTGTATGATAGGGCCGTGAGTCTCTCTTTCATAGTTTCATATGTTTAGATTAAAGAGCAATATAGTGCAGTGTTACATTTCTCAATAGTTTGCCAGTATGTCTCTCCATCCCCCAGTTGTACTAGTCTTTCCAGCCTGAAACCCCCTTTTCTGCAATGGTAATGTATGGAACGGTTCGAAAATGGTCAACGGCCAGGAACCCGCACCAGAACAGTTTCAGCGGTAAAGGGGTATTATTGGTCTTATCACAAATAATACCGCCCCTCAACAAAAGGTTCTGGAATGAGTTTTTGCATTTGGGATTAGAATGATTAGATGAAGTTGTGTAGATCGCTGTCTGCTTGTCTTTGAGTAGATATGATGAACTTTCTCAGTCTGCTGTTTCCATTTCAACTCCCTTTCTGTCTCAGGACAAAAACTGCACTATGAAAGAGGATTTGCTCTCAGTTTGAAATAAATAGGAGTCATTTTTTGCCGTGTTTGTGTCCAGCTCATTCTCTGCAGGGCTCTGCATGTCAAAAAATACCCTCCACCATGCTGAGTGCTGGACACAGCTGTTCTTGTTTTGTTACACTCATGAGTGTTGCACACTGCTTTTTTCTCCCCATACATTTTGTACATTTCTGGAAAGATGCTGTGGTTTAAACTTTATATGAATGTAATTTTATAGCTTTAAGTCTCTCGCGAGATATCCATTTTTTTTCTTTGTCTTCAAAATGTGTGCCCTGCCTGAACAAGAGAAAACTAAAAAGGATTAAATTGTACCTTCTATTAGCACCATATTTCTGATACTTCTCACATCAAATTTGCTAAAAATATGGTTCTCAGAAAACTTGGAAATGGATACTGTTGCGTTCTTCTTTTATTTGCACTATTTATAATGTGTTTCTTGGAAGTGTTAATAGTCATTCTGTTTGTTTCCTTGGTTCTCAATCTCTGTGGGAAACTTAATTCTCCTGTGCTATTGTTAAATTGATTGCCAACATGAAATGCCTGTTGTTGTTGTTGTTGTTGTTGTTGTTGTTGTTGTTATTATATTAGTCATTCTTTATTCCGGCTTCTTGGTTATTTCGGTTCCCTTTTGTCAAATGTGGTCTTGCAGTCTTTCATTTTTCAACTTACAAAACTGACCTTGAGCAATTATATAAATACTCATGGAAGTAAATGCAATCCTTGTTTAGACTGGTTGAGTCGTGTTGAGTGACATGGATAATGAGGGCAAGGCATGCACTACTGGACAGAACTGTGACTGAATGCGAGATCCTTGTTGAAGTTTTCATTCACTGAATTATATGGTTCTTCTACAAAAGAACTTAAGATTATACATGTATGTTGTCTTACGGGTTGTCCTGTTGTGATTTTTGCAGACTCTGCTAATAAAAAGAGATATCATTTAGCCTAATGATTTGGACTGCTAAACCCTTAATTGCAATATCATTCATATTGCATATAGGATTCCATCAAGTCATTTCCGTTATTGATTTTCATTCTTTTTATGCTGTTCAATCTATAGATGTTATCTGAATATGCATAAATTCTTATGAGACATGAGTGGCACTAGAAAATAGTGAAATAAACCATGCACAAGATATTGAAACAGTTGAATCATGTTCCTTTACTGTCTATTTCTGTGCAATGACGCTGGATCAATGTGAACGCAGTGAATGATTTGAAAAGCTAAGACTTGGTGACTACACCATTAAGGTTGCCATCACAACAGATCATCACTGTTGCCCTGGATTATGTCATTCAGACAATTCAGGAGGAAAACAAAATATTCTGTGGAACAAGAAATTGTTTCCTTTTAGGAGAGGACGGTTTCCTCTTTTACCTTTTAGAGTATTTTAGTTTCCTTGTGATCACACAAGTCAGACATCACTGTTGCTAGGCTTAAAGTTCTGTTCATATCAGCAGATTAGATATTTGGAAAAATGACTAATATCTGCTACAAAGAGGTAGTTATCTGTCAGCTCTCTGTAGTTTGAGGTTCCCACCATCATTGCAGGGCTGTTAACTCTCACGCATTCAGTGTGAGCCTCACGCAATAGACACTGCTCTCATGCCACACATCCATTTTCTTTTGCAGTGAAAAATCGTGACGTTGAGACCGACAGACAAGACAGAGCAGGTTATTTTGTGATGAGATAAAGCTTAGCTTTCAAGTTCTGTTAATTTTATTTGTTTGTCGCAAAAAAATTAACTACAGAGAGGAGTATTTTGTTAAATATATCCACAGGGCCGTCGCCAGAACAAACCAATTGGGGGGGCATTTAATTTTCATAGGGGGGCACACTTTTTTTAATGATCTGAGACAGACCAAAACAACAACCCATATTAGGCTTCAACTAAAATAGACCACAATAGTCTTGTTTTATTCATTTTATTTAAATAAAATACTTCACTGTATGATCTCAACGTCTCTGTTTATTTTCTCTTAACATTTCCACATATAGCTTGCTAGCCTAGTAGCCTATATTTTTTGTTAATCTGCATAGTTCGTCACATACACAACACAGTGCCATCTAGTGGCTTTCTTGTAAAAGGCGCAATCAACGTAATATCATTAGTCCAAAGTCCAAACTAAGTAAAACTATGCCAAAACCAAATTGATTTATGACTCTACACGTCATAAAAATGAGTCACAAAAGCACCTGGTTTCCACCAACAATACAGCAATAATAAAAGCAATGCATAACATACTGCAATACAAATTTAGCAATGTAGCAGACAAATTCTCTATTCTTACCTTTCCCTACCATCTAATTAGCTCCAGAGTCGTTTCCACGCACGTTGTTGTTGGTCAAAAGTCGTCTTTGTCAACGACGAAACTTTAAACCACTTAGCATAAGCTTTGCTGTAGGCGTACAAAACCATAGACTATGTACAAAACCACCAGAATTTGATTCTCGCATCGCATGCACTGCGCAGCTGCGCAAAGGAATTACGTATAAACAATACTGTATGCTTAACTAAATAAATTGCATTGTTTAAATTATTTATTTATCCTTAAACACAAACTGCATATTGTAATTTGAAGAAGTAAAAATACTAACACAAAAATAACAAATTGAAAGGTCTGCTGCTGGAGACTTGCCATTGGCTGTTGAATGTGAATAATTAATGAGGTAGGTCTTTGCACGGTTTGGGTGCTGTTTTGGGATGTTTTAACAGTCATTTATGAAAATAATTATATTTCAAGTTACGTTCTGTGTAATAATGCGTTGAATAATGAATTTCTAAATCATTTCTGAAGATAATGTATTATACATTCCTACCGTTGTAGAGCTTACCGTTCCTGTGAGATAAGTTATGCAGAAAGACCGAGCTCTGTTCGATATAATTATTAGCATATACATATTAAGCTCATGCGTAGGTGGGCACAGTAAGTCGTTTGGGGGGGCACTGCCCCCCAATGCCCCCCCTTGGCGACGGGCCTGTATATCCACTATATTACATATTATATTTTTACTCTTATTATTCAGAATATTATAACGTTGTTGTTATAAAACTTTGTTAATAATTAGGGATGCAGCGATACCACTTTTTCAAGAACTGTATTTTCATTGCATTTTTATTTTTTACAAATATTGTGCAGAGAAACCAAAAGAATATGAATCAAATTAGTTGGCTGAGCTAATATATACATTAGTATAAACATCAAAGGGTTAGTTCACCCAAAAATGAAAATTCTGTCAGTATTTACTCACCCTCATTTTGTTTCAAACCTCTGTGTTTATTTGTTCTGCTGAACACCAAGGAAGATATTTGGAAGAATGATTTAATCAAACAGATCTTGACTACCATAGTAGGAAAAAATACATACTATGGTAGTCAAGATCTGTTTGATTAAATCATTCTTCCAAATATCTTCCTTGGTGTTCAGCAGAACAAATAAACACAGAGAGGTTTGAAACAAAATGAGGGTGTGTAAATAATGACAGAATTTTCATTTTTGGGTGAACTAACCCTTTAATAATAACATTATATAGTAATATGGTCCTCATTTGATTTTCTTTGTTATTGCCCTATCTGACCGAACTACAAATTTTCCAGGGATGTCTGAAAAATGGATGTGCGCTCAACAAACTTGTGCGTATGTACCGCTGCGTGCTCAATCCACATATGTTCTCTCACGGCCCTCGGCCCCGTCCTGATTCCCATAAATACTGTAACATTCACCACAGTATAAAATGTCAATCATTAGAAATTTTGCTATACTGTGTATGTTGTGGTATGTGTATAGCACTATTGACACTTCAGATTCTAAAAAGTTGATGTTAAAAGTTAAGCACAATAAGCAGTAATAAGAAGGTGCATGCGCTGACTGAGCCTCTCTCTGCATGTGATCACAAATTCAGTTGTCTTTCATAATACACACGCAATTATATCAAAATGCACATCGTGTTGAGTATTCATGTAACAGCTGGTTATGTCTCAAGTAAAAGTAAACATTTGGATGTAAACCGGATCAGTAAAATGGAGCCGCGCATTTGGACTTAAAGTGACAGCAGCCTAATATACCTACTGCTCTTGACTGAATAACTTGTTTTACCTTTTAATAGGAATACATTCATATTTAATTTTTACTGTGAAACATTGCAATATTTTATTTTTGATTATTATTTTTGATTTTATTTAATCATCACTGCACTAATTCTACATATATATTGTTATCATTCAATAATATTTCTCATATCGTGAAATAAGAATTCGGTCAGATCACCCACCCTTAGTCATGTGTTTTCTAGTTGTGCTTAGTTCTGAAGTATTGAATTGTAATCTCTATAAAATCCTTATCCAGTAATCAAGAACAACTGGAAAAGTCATGGATTTAGCCTACTGGACAAAAGGTGCAGGGTCATTAAATCATGGAAATAGGATGAAAGCAGCAACCGTGTGGACTTCAAAGATCAACCTCTTAGACACTGTTCAGCAAGAGCTTAAGTAGAGTAATTTCTCTGCCATTAGCGAATTACCACCCATATCGAGGGCCCTTTTTATTTGTTTTTTGAAGATCTCATGGTCGACATCCTTGGGACTTTGGTGACCGGAGTGAGACTGTAATTTCAAATTAATTTTTGGTAACCCTTATTTTAAAAATGTCAGTCCTTGTAATGGCTTCTTTCCTTCTTAAGCCACTTCCGTGAGGGAAAGTATATTGACGCTACATCTGTTTTAACAAGACTTGAGCTTTATTGTAACAAAAAGGTGAAAACTTGAAGACAAAACTCTGTGCTCCAAAACAAACAGTGTTGTGTAGTCTCTCTGCCCTTGCCACATCACTTCCTATTTAAGATGGCTACCTTCAGGAAGTCCCCAAAAAGGGGTTCAATTCCTTCCCCCTACCACAGGGGGGAGTGCAGACAGTAGTTACATACAACCATCACATTAAAGGATTAGTTCACTTTTGAAAACTTTTGCTAATAATTTACTCACCCCCATGTCATCCAAGATGTCCATGTCTTTCTTTCCTCAGTCGAAAAGAAATTAAGGTTTTTGATGAAAACATTCCAGGAGTTTTCTCCATATAATGGACATAGGAGCCAGACGGTACAAGGTCGAAAAGACAGTTAATAACAGTTTCAGATGCAGCTTCAAATGTCTTTAAACGACACCAGACGATGAATAAGGGTCTTATCATGCGAAACGATCGGTTATTTCAAAACTTATTCCAAAAATTTAACTTTTCTAAGGACAAATGCTAGCTTTGCTCTATTCTGTGAGGCGCATTTGTAACGTCACGTAGTACGTAATTATGTTCAAAAGGTCACGGGCGACGTAGCCGTAAGTACAGAGTCAGAGTGTTTACAAGTTGAACGCATAGGTTGAACGTGCAAACTAACTCAAACGCCATTTACAAAAAAGGAATTAAAAGGTAAAACAACGATGTCGGGCGATTTTGATTCTGTACTTTCGGCTACATTGCCCGTGGCCTTTTGAACGTAATTACTTATTACGTGACGTTACAAACGCGCCTGAGGAGGTTTTTCAGGCAATTCGAAAAAATTGAAAGATTTTTTTCAAAAAACTGCAATGGAAACTGATTTTCCGCATTTACAGTCACCTGACTTAGAAGACGGAGTTTTAGGCCCGTGTCCGCAAATAATAATAATAATTATAATCATTAGCCTATTATAACGTTTATTAGGCTACATATGTAGAAGACGCTTTTATCCAAAAAAGGAACAAAGCAATTCGTCACATCTCATTCATAGTACAGGTTGGACAATAATAGGGCTAAGATTATCACAAATAAACACTCGATTTTGACCAATATCCAAGTGAACACTTTCATTTTCCCATCAACAGTGGAATCAACTTAAAATACTCTATCATTTCTGGTTATACAGAAAATAATAATACATTATTCGCAACTATTTTATTTGCGTAATGTCACAACAAGAAAACGTTGTGCTTTTGTAAAATAAAATAAAACAGCAGGCGTGCTTTATGATCTTTGTGAATTGGAGCGCGAGAACAGAAACAATAGCCTTTATAGACTAAAGCTTTAAATTTCCACTTTAAAAAGAACAAATTCGAATCGTAAGCTAATACCTTCTGATTATGTAATCCTTATTAAAGGTGTAGCTCTCTCTAAAGGTGCATCCGAGATTGTTTTTACCTCGTTATTTTTTCAGACGCATTTACAATAACTCACCTATACAGCACTGCGGGAAAAATATCATAAATATCCAGGTTCTAATTTGGCCTTAGAAACACAGTAAAATCTATATTTTTTCCCATATTAATTTGTGAATTTATTAAATGTTTTAAAGGGGGCAAAAAGTCAAACAAATATCGAAAATCCGTTGAGATGTATTTAGCCTATAGCGCAGCATTGGTGTGGTCAAACTAAAATGTTGGTGTTCAACTTTGCGTTTTAAAAATACAACAACTGTTCATTTTTTGTTTTGCAACGACCGTTGGACATAATACGAGAGAGTTCTTCATTAAATTAATTTAAAAAAAAGAAGCAATAATTACAGGAGTAGCCTCTCTAAACCTCAAAGAAATGCCATCAAGACATCGAAGCAGAAATAAGGGAGAAACATCCAGGAACTCTGTGTCTTTCCCTGCCATTAATGCTTGGATAACACACCACGTCTCCTTCCTTCCATTAATAACAATAATGTCTAGTGCCGTGCATGGCTGTGAAATAGGTTATAAACCTACCAACATCCGTTGCCATGATTTTTGGAATGACTTATCGCTAGAGGAAAAAAAGACGTTTTAGATGGAAGGTCGGTTTAGAAAACACCGTCATTTCGCAATAGTTTTTTATCGACATTTGGAAAATATCGCAAAAGTTTTGCGCAATTCTGTAATGGAAACGCGCCTACTGTAAGTTGCTTTCAGTTAAAACTGAGTGGGGTGGTGATGGTGCAGTGGATAAGACGCATGCCTTTGGTGTGAGAGACCCAGGTTCGAATCCACTGTGAGACACCAATGTGGCCCTGAGCAAGACACTTAACCCCTAGTTGCTCCAGAGGCGTGCAACCTCTGACACATGTAGCAATTGTAAGTCGCTTTGGATAAAAGCATCAGCTAAGTTAATAAATATAAATTTAAAACGGCTCAAATATGCATTTTAGTCTGTAACTAGCTTAAAAGGCTTAAAAAAAAGTCAGTCAAAACAGGGGATTTAATTTTTTCATCCATTGTTTTCTTTTATTTCAATTACCAAACACCGCTTTCAATAATTTTGAAATTTGAGTTAACAATGAAACACTGGTGTCTGATATTGATATTTTTAGCCTTTTCATAGCTAATTAACCTTACCAAATCCTAACACACTCTTGACCACTAAGATCCAGTTAAGATGTTGTTCTGTTCTGCTCTGAAAGTTATAGGTTGAAGTGTGACTTAGGTAAACCAAAAAGCTGCCTGATATGTTGTTGTTGTTGTTTTTTTTGTTGTTGTTTTTTTTTCTCAAACATATTCTTGGCTAATGATTTGAAGATTACGTTTGCTTGCACTGGATCCCAAACTGAACTATGGGTAGGAATTAGGGATGCAAACGGTTAATCCATTATCAATTAATTGTCGACAAGAATTTACTCAATTAAATTAATTGTCGGCTAATTGAACATAGCGAACGTGACGCGATGTTCTCACGCGAGAGAGCCGACATAAACTTGAGGCGGCAAAAAATAAACCAAACATGAGGCGGTCAAAACGGAGTGGAGTGCATCGATATTGACTAGCAGCTACAGTGTGCTAACCTCGAAAATCCAGCTGTATTCTAACAATAACTTAGCTCATACTGTCAACACTCCCGTTTCCCGGGTTTCTCAAGTTTTTTTTTAGCCCTACCTCCCAGATCCCTCCCGGTTTGTTATTTTCCCGTGAAACCAGTTTAAATGTCTGTCACATTTTCATACATGGTGTGTTCACTTCGCATTGACAGCAAAAGGGTCGTTTGAGGCGCACGGTACAATACTGTTGATAGTTTAACAGGGAGCGTGCAGCTCTTAAAGGGGCCACACCTTATTTCCACTCTTACATTTGACTTCCCCCTCAGCCTGTATTATAAATGCTGCTGCTAAAATTTCAAGTTTTTTTTTATATAAGTATTTAACCAGATAGATCATTATATGTAGGCTTAATATAGTGTAGGTAGGATGAGCCTACCCATATTGATTTTTATTTAAAATGAATTTTAAGTTGCTTAATGCAACAGGTGAGCCAGTGCACAATTATTTTTTATGTATTTTAATTTTCTGTGCATAATTTATTTTGTTAAACTACATAAATGTCATTATTCTGTGACATATCCCAACTGTTACAATAAAACATCAATTGAGCAATATAACATGCATTTTTATTCAGTATATAAGCAATATTTTGCTTTTTATGTTAAATTGATACCTTGAGAAATTTACATTCTCAGGAAAAGGCGCTTATCAGTTAATCGATCGATAAGGTTGATCAACTAATGATGAATGAATTAATCGATAATTTGCATCCCTAGTAGGAATGGTGAGAGATTGTATAGTTTTCTTGGTGCAACACCACCCATACAATTAATCTCCTCTCTCCAAATGGCTGAAAACCCAATTTTATGAGGAAATCCTCTTGGAGCAGCAGTTTTCCGTCTAGAGACGTAAACATCTGTAGTCTCCTTGATTTATTGTTTTCTCTCTGCTAACCAATGCAATGGAGTGTCTGTTTCCATAGCAACATGGCAAGAGGTCACAGAGATTCGTTATTGTACATGATGACAGCATTGCAAACTGCTTTGTAATTAAGCCCTAGTCTGTCCTCTTTGTTTAAATTGGATGTTCAGTTTAATCAGGCGCATTAATGCTGGATACTTAAAAATGCCTGTCAGCCATGACGCCTCTTCCTGAAAACTATTTCTCAGCACACGACATCTTAAATATAAAAATAACATTGATGAATGTAGCTCATAGTTACCTCAGCATCTGCTTTCCTTATCAGTTGGCAGTTAAAGATAGTTAAACGCATATAGGAATATAAATATGAATTTGGAGACACACAATCAGCTGTTTCAGTCTTCAACTCAAGGGCTTCTTGTTTGGACTCTCTCATGTGACTGTTGTTCGGTGTTTACTGCTATCATTAGACTGAATGGCCAGGTTCCTGGACAGACACGCAGTGATTTGATAGGGAATTTGGTTCCTGTCTGCTTTATATGTAGTTAAAGAACAAATTGTTTGTTCTTATTCTGGTCCTTCTCTGATTTCAGTCTTTCCATTTGGTTTTAATCTTGTTCTTTGTTCAATGTTGAAATGGCATGAAGTACAAATATTGCTAGTCAAACAAAACGAGGTGTGTCTGGTTGCCTTAAGGCTTTCATGTATTTTATCTTCCGTGAGACAAACCTCAGTGCCAAACCTGTCTTTTTATATTTATATATATATATATATATCTTTTTTTATATCTTTTATGTATATGTATATGTGTATATATATATACACTCACCGGCCACTTTATTAGGTACACCTGTCCAACTGCTCGTTAACACTTAATTTCTAAGCAGCCAATCACATGGCGGCAACTCGGTGCATTTAGGCATGTAGACATGGTCAAGACAATCTCCTGCAGTTCAAACCGAGCATCAGTATGGGGAAGAAAGGTGATTTGAGTGACTTTGAACGTGGCATGATTGTTGGTGCCAGAAGGGCTGGTCTGAGTATTTCAGAAACTGTTAATCTACTGGGATTTTCACGCACAACCATCTCTAGGGTTTACAGAGAATGGTCCGAAAAAGAAAAAACATCCAGTGAGCGGCAGTTCTGTGGGCAGAAATGCCTTGTTGATGCCAGAGGTCAGAGGAGAATGGCCAGACTGGTTCGAGCTGATAGAAGGGCAACAGTGACTCAAATAACCACCCGTTACAACCAAGGTGGGCAGAAGAGCATCTCTGAACGCACAGTACGTCGAACTTTGAGGCAGATGGGCTACAGCAGCAGAAGACCACACCGGGTGCCACTCCTTTCAGCTAAGAACAGGAAACTGAGGCTACAATTTGCACAAGCTCATCGAAATTGGACAATAGAAGATTGGAAAAACGTTGCCTGGTCTGATGAGTCTCGATTTCTGCTGCGACATTCGGATGGTAGGGTCAGAATTTGGCGTCTACAACATGAAAGCATGGATCCATCCTGCCTTGTATCAACGGTTCAGGCTGGTGGTGGTGGTGTCATGGTGTGGGGAATATTTTCTTGGCACTCTTTGGGCCCCTTGGTACCAATTGAGCATCGTTGCAACGCCACAGCCTACCTGAGTATTGTTGCTGACCATGTCCATCCCTTTATGACCACAATGTACCCAACTTCTGATGGCTACTTTCAGCAGGATAATGCGCCATGTCATAAAGCTGGAATCATCTCAGACTGGTTTCTTGAACATGACAATGAGTTCGCTGTACTCAAATGGCCTCCATAGTCACCAGATCTCAATCCAATAGAGCATCTTTGGGATGTGGTGGAACGGGAGATTCGCATCATGGATGTGCAGCCGACAAATCTGCGGCAACTGTGTGATGCCATCATGTCAATATAGACCAAACTCCCTGAGGAATGCTTCCAGCACCTTGTTGAATCTATGCCACGAAGAATTGAGGCAGTTCTGAAGGCAAAAGGGGGTCCAACCCGTTACTAGCATGGGGTACCTAATAAAGTGGCCGGTGAGTGTATATATATATATACGTATATGTATGTATATATATATATATCTCTTTTTTAATTTAATAATGTTACAAATATTAAAACAATAATACTGCCATTTATCATCTCTACAGTTTGGGGTTGGCAAGATTTTTTAAATGTTTTGGAAAGAGGCTTCTTTTGCTCTTATAGGTTTGTTGTAGGCTAGGCATGGGCGGTATCCAAATTTTCATACCGTCAAACCTCCTCCCTATTTTACCGCGGTATACGGTATTACCGCGTGAGTGACTAATTAAAAATTACGAGATAAGGCTCAGACGGCATCACACATGATGACACGTTCAACCAGAGAGTGTCGGTTCCAATAATGCATCTAAAAGCTGTCAATCAACTATTAGAAAACAGGAGGGAGATACACATTGTCTCACACCAGAGAATGTGAGCAGAGTGGTGATATTTCCTCTAGAGAGGGGAGCGCATTTCTGAAGATCACGCGCCACGAGCTCTCGACGCGAGCCGAGTGGAGCCGAGATAATATTATTTATTAATAAACTAGTGTTTTCTATGTCAGTTGCTGCAAAGATAAAGATTGCATTGACGATGCAAACTGGCATCTTCATGGTATGAAAACACGAATAAAGAGTAGTCTAATGCACACTTCATGTGTTGCATATGAATAAGCCTATAGCAGAGAGCTGCCCATTTCTTTTAGCTTGTAATTGTTTTGTTTAAAAGTATAGACATTTCAAGCTTACATATATATACACACTTCTCAGATCATTAAGACATGTATCTTATTCTTATATGCCGAGTTTCAGTTCATGTATGAATCACGCTCCAGTCACGCGTCGGCGCGTGTCCTGATTACTATCTTTGCTTTTTATTTATTAGCCTAATCCAGGCAATTCGTTGATGAAAAAAATAATAATAAATGAAGATGCAATTTATTCAAAACGAAATTCGTTTTAAAGAAAGGCTTTGAACAAAACAAAACGTAATAAGTGGTCATAATCATGTCTGACTGACCCAATGTGTTTTCTATGTCAATTTCTGCAAAGATAAAGATTGCATGTCGCATCTTCGCGGTAGTGAACGCGAATAAAAAGTAATGCACACTACATATGAATTAGCCTAAACTTAAGCAGAGAGCAGCCAATTTCTTTTAGATTGTTAAAGAAGACATTTCAAGCTTACTATACACACTTCTCAGATCTTGTTTCTTATATGCGAGGTTCAGTTCATGTATGAGTCGCGCTCCAGTCACGCGCCGACGCGTGTCCTGATCACTATATTTGCTTATTATTAATTAATCCAGGCAATTCGTTGATGAAAAAAAATTAAAATGAAGATGCAATTTATTCAAAACGAAATTCGTTTTAAAGAAAGGATTTCTACAAAACAAAACGTAATAAGTGGTCATAATCATGTCTGACTGACCCATTCCAAATGTTTTCCGATATTGCGCATTTTATGATCTTATCTTATTCATCTCATGAAGTTCTCTTTTCATAAAATCAACATACATAGAAAAACATCATATTATTAAAAAAATATGAAAGGAATAAGTTTTTTTCCCCCAAACCTAGCTTATATTTAAGCGTCACACGGTCCGCCCCGCTGTAGACTACATGCATGTGTGCGTGCATGTGGTGGTGGGGCGCAATTTTCAAATAATAATCGAATAATACCAGGCAATCTTTAAATATTATTTTTGCTTGAAATGCCCATCCCTGCCAAACTGCAGAAGTCGTGTTCTTCTTCGAGACCAAGTCACTCGGTGCGCAACTTGCAATCTTTGCCCTCTCTCCCCCACTCTCTCGTCACCACAGTCACGTCATGAGAACCAGATATAAGCATTTTAGCCATTAAATAAATTGTATTTAAAACATTGCACTTATATAGGAGATAGCACTTCCTATTTAAGTGCATTGTTTTTTTTTTCTGACGGTGTGACGATATTGGAAACGATACCGTTGCTATCTTTAGATCCCGCGGTATACGATATTACCGTAATACCGCCCAAGCCTATTGTAGGCTATTTGATACAAATACAGTACAAATAGTGTGAATTTATGAAACATTGTAATATGCTGATTTGGTTCTTAAGTAACATTTCTTATAACAGCTAAATGGTGGTGCTATTGTTTTGGAAATGTTGATAAATGTTCTTTTGAACTTTTTATAGAAAAAATATGTATTTTAAATGTGTAATTGTGTTTTTAATTTTGTGTAAATGTCTGTACTGTCCATTTAAATGTATCCTTGCTGAATAAAAGTATTAATTTGACTTGTGTATTATGTAGCCTATTAGTTGATATATTTGAAAGGTTTAAAGTCAGAATGCTTCAGTCCCTAGTGTTTGAAACCTTGACAAAGATTTCTGGCTGATTTTTGGTATTGTTAAAGCATTGTCATCATCAGATATGCTCATCACTTTAGTCTATTAGTTTTACAAGCCTGACTTTTGACCACGCCAAGAAATGTCAACTTGGATGTGAAGAAGCCATACTACTGGCATGCAGAATAATAAACCAGTGTTTGTTTTTACATGTCATTGTCGCATGCCAGCCTATTACTTTGGTAACACAGTCTTTAAGTAGAACAGCATTTGGCAGAGCCACTGCACACCAGACTCGTGAAAGCTTTTTTTTTTTATTCTAGTTTCCTTTCACTAACTATTTTGTCTAACGTTAAAAAAACAAACATTAATGGTGCATACTAAGGTTCAGATGGCAGCGTTCACACTTGTTCAAATGGACTGCGTTAACAGAGCATTCCCACCAGAGTTTATTAAAATAAAATCAAACCTGCCAAGTGTGATCCCTCTGTGTGATCCAAATATATTAGAAATATATCCCAAATCCTTTTAAATCCATACTCGGAATAGCTATTTATGTTCAGAATAGTTTTTCAAAAAATGTATTCGTGTGAAATTGGCATAGAGAATCTAAAGCATCAGATTCAAAAATGATTCAAAATGATTCTAAAGATTCAAAATGGTTCCAATGGTTTTCAGCAAGGGAATTTATAAAGCCTAATCAGACACCAGGCACTGGATTCGAGAAAAATTATGATTATAAACTTCAGAAAACTTTCAATGCTAAGGTTTGCATTCATACAGGAGGCTGTCTGGTAATTTGATGGTAATTTAATGCCAATTATTGTCAGAATCAAAGCCCAGTGTGAATGTGGACCTTTTTTTACATGGCACCTGTTCCATGATGAAATTGCTATGAAATTCTTTGGTCTGCTTTAGGGTTGTTGGTTGTTTTTTTTTTTTTTTTTTTTTTTTTTTTCGTTTCAAGTTTTATGAAAGCGCTACAGCAATAAGGTGTTACCTTACATTATACCAAACAGCAGAGACAGGATGGAGTGTACTTGTAGACCTTAAACTGCTTTTCTTATTGACCCACACAAGTGTTCTTAAGTTTGAAGAGCTAGACTCCATTTCTAATCAAACAGTGACACCATCTCCTCGTCTGCCCTAACCTTTACCCCTCAGGTATAGCACGATTCATTCGGCTCATTTAAAAGTATTTATATTTTACACTGTATTGTTTTGTGTGCTTGCATCTGCCTAGAACATTAGTAAAACAGTTGTCTGATTAGTCCAAAGATCCATGACCCACATGAGAAACGGGAGTCAGTTCCTGCATATGGAGAAGTCCCGTAACAGCTGATGCTCTCCAGACCTTCCGGCCTGAATGGAGGCTCTACAGCTGGGGACTGTGAATGACCGGTCTCATGGACACATTTTTCATTTTTGTTTTGCCGTTTTTATTAAATGCTAGGCATTTATGTTTAGATATGTTTTGTCCTTCTTAGATTTATCAGAATGTCTTTGTTGGTTTTGTTTTGGCATGGTTTTATTTATGGTCTGGCTCATTTGTCTGATACTAAATCATGAAATGTGTAGTTAGCTATTGCACCTTTATAAAGAAAAAAAAAACTCAAGTACTTTGAGATATTGAGGTTGAAGTCTTGTATATTATTGTCTCCCAAATGACCAGAGCTAAACATCGAGCCTTTAGAAGCAGTGTGAATACAGAGGAAAGTGTCCTAGTGTTGATGATTTGTTATTTTTTTCTTAACTTTAGTTTTTGTATATTATCATTCTGCAGAAAGGGAACATCTTTAGGGGTCTATGGTTGCATGATAAAAGGTGTCTTGTCTTGTAAAATCGGTTTATCTGGTTTAATTATGGAGCCCCACAACGTAATCTTTAGATGATGATGCTGCTTTGCAAAATGGATTACTGGGTAGAGTAATTGGTGTATGGCTTTACAGTTATAGTTCATAGTTTGTCTTCTTGTTTGATGTAATTGACCGTTCGCAAAGACCCGCCCCCTTTAGTTACTGTTGTTATGTCCGACAATCATCGGCGCTCTCGCTCCCCACCATGTTCTCACACAGTGAAAAATACATCGCAGAGCAGAGAGGACACAGACAGACAGGACAGACCCGGTTACGATATGAAACAAAGTCTCAACTTTCAAATTTGGTCATTTTTTTTAGGAAATTTAAACCATAAATACAGTTTTGTGGCTCTTTAATGTGTCGGACAGATCGCTGTAGAGCCTCAGTTAAAGCTGCTTGTGAACCGATCATCTCTTCCTTCTAGTTAATTTATAGCATCAAATTAAACATGAATGAACATAAAAAATTTTGTTTTAACCGCGGAAAGACCGCGTTTTTCCAGTTTAATCTACTAACTCTCCTGACTGCTTTGTCAGACAAAAATGGCAGATTCAGAGGATGTCGGATAATGATTGGTCAGATCGCCTCTCAATCAAACTCCCTGTCAAGGGTCAATTGGTGTGAATGTTTTGAAAAGTTTTCATTGTTGGATTAGTTACTGCAGAATTGCAGCTAAGAATCAAATCTGTTTTTCAATTTTCTTTTGTCTCCCTATACCTGATTATAAACTCGTCAGCTCATTAGAAGAAACTCCAGGACCTGAAATGGGTGTCAGAAAGAGGAGACTTCTTTAAAAAATCAGTGTTGGGGGTCCTGCAGGACCAGGGTTAAAGGGGTCATATAATGGTACACGCACTTTTACAAGTTGATTGTACTGCAATGTGTGTTTTCAGTGCCTGTACACAACCATCATTTGTGAGCCCTTAAAGGCACATTGTTAAGCTTGCTGTGGTTGTTGATTGCATTACAGTACATCATATTTCACTTATCACGATGTCGGGGGATTTGGAGCACAACAGATCCTTAGCGTCATTGATAAATATCATATATTGTAAAATGTGTGGTCAGTACTCTACTCCCTAAACACAGTATATGATCGCAAATTGGAAAGTGAAAGTAATAAGTGAGCGTGCATTCAAAAGCCTTTTTCAGTACCCTGTGTGTATTGATTATAGGGCTGCAGCTATCGATTCTTTTTGTAATCGATTAATCTAGCACTTAATCAATCAATTAATCAAGTAATCGGATGATTTGTTTATGTGTGTTTTTAAGCAACCGAAACAAATAATGCATTACGAAAATGATAAGGTGTTTGGCTTTTATTTCTTTAAAAAAATAGAGGTATTTATTCCAACTCCAACATTTGGCTCCACAACTAATTATTGCAATTTTTACCCATTAAGTGTTTATGTGCCAGTGCCAACAATTATATAACAATACAGTTAAAACAATTTGCTGTAAAACCTGTTACATGTAGCCCATAACATGTAAAACTTTGAATACAAACTTAAATAGTAAAGCCCATTTGGCCTTAGTTTTGTCTTCTTAATACAACATTACAAAAAAAGATTGCACCTTCTGCAAATTACCCACCTGGAAACAAAAATAAATTAATATAAAATATCAACCCAAACAGGTACACAAATGTATACACAATTTATAAAAAAAAAAATGGAATCAGACTTATTCAACTGTAATCTCAAGACAAACATCAGAGTGTGTGTGTGTCTCACAATATTTGTTCCTCCATCACGTCCCGGTGTATACAGTGAATGTATGCTGAAATTTTTGTTGCGTGGCTACATAAAAGTTTAAGCATATGATGAATTGCCGCAATTGGTCTGACTGGCGCGTGAGAGAGACATGGGTGCACGCGCTCGCTCTGCCGTCGTGCACCAGCCACGGTTAGGGGCTCAACATCTCGCATGCGCGCTCGCACTAGATTACAAGATATTTAACTTGCGAATTAATATGCGGCGGTAAAACTAGTCGATCACGAGTGGCTCAACGGGTAGATCTATAGACAAACTCATCTTTCAGGCATTTGACCGAAGGGATTGACACTTCAGCGTGAGAAATCGGGGGTATGGCGTGAGACTGAGAATTGGCTCAATTGCGCGAGTCTCACACTGAATGCGTGAGAGTTGGCAGCCCTGCCAGGTATTGAGAATGAGGAGTCACGTGCCTATTTGGGCGGGGTCTGAGCCGGTCGGCCATGATGGTAGGTGACGCTATCGGTTACCAGGGTTTCTATCGGTTTTTAACGCAGCAGTTACTTCCAGGCATGGTAAAACAGTGCGGTATTGCGAGAAACTCCTCTACTACCGAGCTAAAAACACATTTAATCAATACTGTTTTGTCGTGGGAATCCTACCAACATGGCGGAAAGGGGAGGGGCTCTGTACAATGACGTCAACTCCTCATTCTCAATACTTTGCAGACACATTGCATCTTGTTCTCTCCCTTTATAAACATATAAATATCCCAAACTTTAGACATTCTCTGCCATTTATGAAGTCAAATGTATGATGTGCTATGGTGTGCTTCCTGAACAACGGTCCGTGTGAAATAATCAGTTCCCTGCATGCGCGTAAAGTGCGCGTCATAGGAATTTAACGAGGCTTCGAGGCAGATTTTTTGCCTCAAGGAATTTTTGTAATCGAGTAACTCGAGGAATCGTTTCAGCCCTAATTAATTAGTGACTCTCTGATGCCCTTAAATTATAAAGTTTAATTACCCGACTATATAATTTTGAGGGAACACAAACATTCAAAAATAATTAAAAAATTTTTTTTATAATTTTTTTTTTTTTTTTACCATCACCATGTGCTTTTAGCAGATCCATAGAGTGCATAATTTCCTTTCCGAACATTCTGGTTGACACATCCCAGGGGCACATCCCTGATGAGGAAATCAGAGGCAGAACACATTTCTCTGAATTAGAACATTTGAAGCCGCTGGCTTTTGATGGCCTGATACCGTAACTATTTCAGTGACTGGTTTGTTTGGGTATTGTGGAAAAATTAGGCCTCATTGATTCACACGTGAAGGTCTGGTTTCACAAACAGGGCTTAGATTAACCCAGGATTAGACCTTAGTTCAATTAGGATATTTAAGTAGCTTTTATAACCATGCCTTTGGAAAAAAAAATTACAGGTGCATCTTGAGACAAAACAATGGCTCTGACATATTTTAAAGTAGATCAATGCAAGTTGCTTTCAGTTAAAACCACTCAAACATGCATTTTAGTCTGGGGACTAGTTTAAGTGTTGGGACGGTGAATTTCCTGCTGCAGGTCACCAAGTGACTGAATATTTGGTGTTCAATTTATTGTGTTGTCTGACCATACATTAATGCTAAATTTTTTCAATAGGTTGCTTTTTTTCCATCATTTCCTGAATAGTACAGTAACCTAAAAAAAAAACCTCCTGAGATCCAAAATCTAAAGTCAGCGCATTGCTATTGCAACTTCATGACAACTGAGCTCGGGCGTTTCGCCCACGTTGGATGCGTCACATTTGCAAAGGAATTTCAATTTATGATTTTTAACGGTACAATTAAACAAAATGGAAATTTCATTATATTTACGATTAAATTTGTTTTTGTTTTGTTTGTTCTGTTCTTGTTCTTTGAACCAGTTCAGAGCCCTGCTGTAGGGTACTGAATGAACACTATTGAAATGTGAATGATGGCACTTCTTCAAAATAGGCCTGGTATTACATTCTTAACTGTGCCACAAATAAATTGGGATGATTGGCATTTATGGGCATAAAAGATCAAGGCAGATTAGGGTACCAAAATAATAAAACACTATGTAAACTTGAATCTATAGAGCTTTCCATCTATGCTCATCTTCTCTCTTCCCTTTCTTTCTCCAGCGCTGTCTTGTGAAACTGAAACATGGGGAAGCAGAACAGCAAGCTCCGCCCTGAGGTGATGCAGGACCTGCTGGAGAGCACAGACTTTACGGAGCATGAGATCCAGGAATGGTACAAAGGCTTTCTACGGGACTGTCCCAGTGGCAACCTCTCCATGGAGGAATTTAAGAAAATCTACGGAAACTTCTTCCCTTATGGGGACGCCTCAAAGTTTGCAGAGCACGTGTTCCGTACTTTTGACGCGAACGGTGACGGCACAATAGACTTCCGGGAGTTCATAATTGCATTGAGTGTCACGTCACGAGGGAAGCTGGAGCAAAAGCTCAAGTGGGCGTTTAGCATGTATGATTTGGATGGAAATGGATACATCAGCAAGTCGGAGATGCTTGAGATTGTGCAGGTATGTCAGGCTACCTAAAGCTTTTAAGATTTTACCTTAATGTTGGCACTCTTTTAAAGCTTTTTTCATCATCGCCATGACTGCTTAAGTCTGAAATAAATCAGAAAATGCTTAAGGGGACACAAAAGAGAACCCAACTGAGTCCTGCTATACCCAATTTTCACATCGCATATGTTGTTGTTTCTCACTTGCAGAATGTAGTGCATTAGCTGCAAGGATAGCCGTGGTGTGAGACTGTCAGGAAGCTCCATACTGTAAAGAAAGCCTGAGTCTTATTTCTGTCTCTGATAAACAAGCTTTCATCAAAGTGCACTTCTCCACATGGTTATGTTTGCTGTTAATGCAATTGGCCTGATTTATCTTTGCTTTCCGCAAGTTATTGCTCAGATCTACAGGCCCTGTTAAGACCAAACCAAGTTTGAGGATTCGTAACTCGTACCTTACATTGTACCATGACATTTCAACGCATTCACATCCTTTTGACAATGCGTATACATCCAACGCACATGGCACCCTTTAGCGTCAATGTAACATTCTTCGGTTACGGTTAGACCACTAGGAGGCAATTCCACAATGACAAAGAAGAACATAAAAGGCAGGCTTGAATATGCTAAAATTAATTTGGATAGACCTGTGGATTTCTGGAAGAATGTTTTATGGAGTTATATGGCCCATGGATCAGCGGTATATCTGGTGCAAACAAGGCAACGCTGACGAGCAGAAGAACATCATCTCTATGGTCAAACGTTGAGTAGGGATGGGACGATAACCGGTTTCGCGATAAACCTCGATAAAATATACTGACGGTTAGTAATATCGTTTAAAATGCAATTATCATTAAAACCGTGTTTGATTATCGCGATTTTAATAACTCACTGTAAATCCTGTCGGCCAGTCTGACGCAGCCGCGCGGCGCACGCAATGTTTACTATTCGAGAAGGAATGGCGGAAGGCAGTGACCGTGCTTGGGAGATTCAGCCTTTTAAGAGGACCAAATCTGGAGTGTGGTCATAGTTAGGCTTTTACAAAAGTCCTGAGGGAAACTTGATCGAGGATAGTCACCCTGTCTGCAGAACAAAAAGTCACTGTCCAAAAGAAACACTTAAAATCTGCCGAGTCGTCTTCTTGTGTAGCCATCACCCGCTGTTGTATAGCGAACACAAGGCAAGTTAACTTTGACTTCAATACCGAAACTAGGTCTGGGAAACAATTGGGCACGAAATGTTGTTTTGAGTTTAAACATTTTATGTCACTCACTTGAAATAGAAGTGAAGCTTCCGCGAAGAAAATTTTGCAGCAAGTGTCTTTGAGCCGACGAACGAACATCTTCAAATAAGATTATTATTAAGAGTGACGTTTTAAGGGATAGCAATGTATAGATGCATAACGTATTACACCGATTTTATTTTTACCACATAATTACAGGGACATATTGAATTGATAATGAGTTTAGCTAATGTTTTAAATCTTACCCGTTTATAAATTCATTTAGTAAAACAATCGTCCAGACAAGATGATCACACCAATATTATCAAACTCTGTAAACAATAAATCAACTCTGATTTCATTTTCAAAACAATCAAAATCTGGAGACGCAAGACGGCCGGCAAGTTGTATTTGAATTAAACGAGTGCGTGTCCGTTGCGATATTGATGTGCGCAATGTGTGTAATAATGCGTTGCTATTGACGACGGCCATTATAAAGAAGGAAATGCCATAGAATAGAATCTTGCTTAAAAAAACTGCATAGAGCTGCTTGTTTATTTGTTGTTTGTTGATTTTCATTCATAAAACTTGTTGAAATGTTTTCAGTGTGAGCATCAGTTCTTTTTGAACACTTTATATTTATATTTTTACACTTTATATTTTGAACACTTTATATCTAAATTTAAGAAAACCGTGATAATATTGATAATCGCGATAATTTTGGACACTATAATCGTGATATGAAATTTTCATACCGTCCCATCCCTAACGTTGAGGTGGTCCAGTCTTGTTATGGGGAGGGGGAAATCTTGACTGTATGAAGGACTTCATGAATTCTTTGAAGAATCGAGCCATTTTGGCAGCAATGGTGATTCTTTCGGTGCAGAGACTGAAGCTTGATGATTAATGGACTTCCCTGCAGAACATCCCAAAGTATACATACAAATCTAGTTAAACTTGGTTAAGGGATCAGTCGTTCTTGGGTGGCCTGACAGTCTGCAGATTTGCAGAAAATATTTGGTGGCGTTTGAAGAAAGCAGTGGTAGCCAAAGATTATCAGTGATCTGGGAGGAATGAGCCACGATTGGAGAGGTGACGTGATTCTTCAGAAATCATTCTAATCTGCTGATTTAATGCTCAAAAAACATTCATTGTTGTTATCAATGTTGAAAACAGCTGAACCTTGATGAACAGCATTTATCTGAAATAGAAAGCTTTTGTAACGCCATACAATACTGTTCAAAAGGTTGGGGTGTTTCTGGGGGTAGAGGGGGGGAGAAATAAAATAAATCACTACTTTTATTCAGCAAGGATGCATTAAATTGATCAAAAGTTACAGTAGATATTTTATGATGTTGCAAATGATTATATTTCAAATAAATGAAATAGAACTTTCTATTCATCAAAGAAGCCTGATTAGAAAAATGGCACACAATTGTTTTCAAGATTATAATAGTAATAATGAATGGTTTTTTGAGCATCATGTTAGAATGATTTCAGAAGGATCATGTGACACTGAAGACTAGTGATGCTGAAAATTCAGCTTTGTCTGTGTGTGCACTTTGTGTGTGTGTTTTTAATCAAATAAATGCAGCCATAAGAGACTGTTTAAATATTTCTCAAAAATCTTTAAAAAAAAATATATATATATAATATATATTAGAGCCAGACCGATATATCGGCAGGCCGATGTTATTGGCCGATATTAGGCATTTTCCAAACTATCAGTATCGGCAGTTATAATGGCCGATATATGAATATTTCAAAAATAAAATAAAAACGGACGAAACGCGCAATAGTTACGTTACGTTGTTACAGTGTAGTTGACTGACTGTCCTTTTAACTTTTGACAATGTGACTGAAGTATTTCTTTAATAGCGCGTGACAGTTATAACAATGAGACCTATCATCTCTCCTAGGCCTGAAAATGTATGTTTTACAATTTGCAGTATGACGTTATCCATTGCTAAATTATGGCTCATCGTAGACTAGCTAACCACAAAGCTAGCTAATGCCACTATCAGTCTGTTCTGTTGTGACAATAAAAGTTTCTTTTTAAAATGCATTATCATATTATTTTAGTTAAACCTCATACTGTAAATAACTACAAATAACTAATGTTAGGGAAATCTGTTAATGTTTTGTTGCGCGTTTCTGAAGAAAAAAAATATCGGCCGATATATCGGAATATCGGATTTTAAAACCAAAAAATATTTGTAGCGGTCGGGCTCTAATATATATATTATATTATATTTGTAAGGTTCTATTTCCTATAAAGCTACTTTGGGGCAGGATTTATTTTGACAAGTTCTATACAATTATATTTTACTTGAACGTTTTCAGTTGAGTACTTGTTTGATGATCTTCCTTGAAGATCATCATACTGCACATGTTTCTAAATGATGTTTATGCATGCCACATTAGCTGTCTGTAGAGTCTGTGTCCGCTGCAGTCAGTCACGTGCTGATTATTCTCTCATCTATGAGTCTATAGTCTGGAAGTATCGACGTGGATAGAGCAAAACAAAACACTGGTCACCAATTGGAAGTCTCTAAAACGAGAATTTTTAAAGAGAATGGCGCAGGAGCTTGAGTTTGTTTGTTTAAACCGTGATAGGTGTCTAATCTCACCTAAGCTTATGCTAAGCTTACGCCCTATGTCAGGTCAGAGGTCATAAATATGTTATAAATATGGATATTTTTCTAACAAAAACGCGTTGCTTCGTTTCGTTTCAATAACCCTCCGGAGCCGTATGGATTACTATATTGATAGATTTTGAAGCCCAAAAAAGTGCATCTATCCATTCAAGGTACCATTCACTGCCATCATAAAGCTTGGATGTATTTAATATAACTGTTATTGGCTGAAAGATGAAAGTCATATACACCTAGGATGGCTTGAGGGTGAGAAATTATGGGATAATGTTTCATTTTTGGGTGAACTAACCCTTTAAGGCTTTCCACCTCGTTATAGTGATTCTGCTTGATTCATTGTGGTGTCTTACATCATTGAAACTTCACATTTTACACAGTTGGGGTATGATAATGCTGATGATTGTAGCATTAATATATGAGATTACTGTATTTTGTGATGTGATAATATTTTTTGATAGAGGGAATCTCTTGTGCATTGTGTTTCCCACAGGCGATTTATAAGATGGTGTCATCAGTGATGAAGATGCCAGAGGATGAGTCCACACCTGAGAAGAGAACAGAGAAGATCTTCAGACAAATGGACACCAACCGAGATGGTAAACCCTTTTTTTCCCCCCGTTTTCATTAAAGCGGTCATGAACTGGCTTTTTAAAAAAATTTATATAGTTGTCTGAGGTCAACTTGTGACTTTCGCTTGGTTTTTACATTAAAAAACATAAAAATGAATAAATATTAGACTATTTTCTACCCTAGTTTTAAGCCCAGCTCAAAAACGCTTGGTTTTTATGGGTGTCTCGCACTGAAGACTTGGAAGTAAACACCCACTGCTGTGAGTGGATAACAGTTTTGCATATTATAATGAGTTTCACTCGATCCGGTTTCTCATCACGAGGTAGGCATCTATGTTATTTAGCTATGCGTGTAATGCGCGAATCGGTGGGCGAGGCTAAACCGGCCATGTTGAAGTAGGCGTTGATCTTCTTCTGTGGCGGTGGTGTTTTATCCTCTTTGTCGTCATAGTTTCCCACTTTGAAAAACAAGTCGTTTTCAGAGGCTGGTGTCAATAAAAGCGTTTATTGGACTAACAAGGACGTTTTCAGTTCTGAAACTTATAGGATATTCTTCTAATGTCAAAAGCTCAAGGAAAATGTATTAAATATCAAGGATTAAATTTATTTGGCAGTGGTTTATGAAAAATTTCATGGGTGGTCTTTGAAAATTCTTAAAGTCGGTAAACTGGTTAATTATGAGCATCATTAGTCCATACAGTAGCTCATTAATTAGACAAGGAGCTCTAAAGAGGAGCATTTTGCTCACACTATATTAGATATTCATTTGCACTATATTAGATATTCAATGAAAAAATTATTTATACAGTTTAAGTAAACTGTATAAATAATTTTTTTCATTATTTAATGTATGTTTGAAAATCAGTTTTATTACACCCAACATTTAAATGTTTAAAATTCAAAACCAAATTAGCAACATAATATATAATTAAAAAGTATATATAAAAACGACATTTATTTTTTATTTTTTTGTATACATTTATATACAACTCTAAATTTGATTTCTGTTTTCCGGTTTCGGTAAAAATACATTTTGGTGTGTCACTATGTTAAATGTTACAATTTCCTGTTTTGTTTTTGTTTATATATATATTTTTTTTTTCTTACAAATTCTGCCCCTATGCTTTCTCTATGTAAAGTCTCCGACTTATTTAAATGCATCATGATTGAGTGATTTGAAGAGCCCCATCAGCTGTTAAACAAGGCTTCAGACTATCTACGTGCGTGTACAGGAAATTGAAGATCAACAAGCAAACAAATGGGAGTATACAGAGAAGAGAGTGGAAATAGTGGTCAGATGATCTTTTGCGTTTCCTGCTCTCTCGTGACCAGAGTCTCATGGGATGGAAACTGTGTGTATATTTGTGTATCTGTGGGCAGTTGTTTGCGGAAGCAGCACAACCGTGGTCTCACTCGGACAGATACTTTATTGATCACAGGGAGGAAATGAAAAAACATAGGACCATGTTCATTTGTAGCAGTGTTTTTATCAAAATGCATGAGCTACAAGGACATGAGCTGTATGCTAATGTTATCACATGTGTGTGAGAGGACCTGTTCTGTACTATTTCATCACTCCTCACTTGGGTAACAGTCCGCACGTGTCCTTTGATTCTTCGCATTCCTTCGCCACCTCTCACTTTTGAACGCTGAGAGTCGGCAGCGCCCCCTGCTGTCCAATGCTGCGCATGGCACTTTTGGGGAACTTCAATCACTACATGTTTTTAGGGATGCCCCTATATTTAAAATCTGATTATATCCAATATTACAATTTTGCCATTTTTCTTGCAATAAAATGAATACTAAAATAATGTTTTTTTTATTATTATATACACATTTCAAATCAAAGTCAAATTAGATTTTGAGATTAAGATGAAAGTTTACATTACCTTATAATGCGAATGTTTCTTTGTTTTTTGACTGTCAAAATGGAGACCATATCCTGCCCTTTTTTAAACCCCAAGACCCGAAGGCTTATTAGATTTAATAAGCTAAAAAAAACCTCTTCCATTATTTCCATAACACATTTTTCTCTAGACATATTTTCACAGGTTGATTCAGATTCTGGCGCAACGAGCCGGATATCGGAAAGCTAGCCGTCATTTTTCCATTGTAAATAATATGATTTTCTAAGAGCCTGTGTCCTCTCCTGTTTTATTCTAGGAAAACTGTCTCTGGAGGAGTTCATCAAAGGGGCGAAGAGTGACCCATCCATCGTGCGTCTGCTACAGTGTGACCCCAGCAGTGCAGGACAGTTCTGAGAACAGCCTCATGCGTCAACCTTTTATTTATTTATGGGTTTTAATTTAGTTTTTGATATAGTCGCAGCAGGGAAATGATGGCGGGTCAGGTGTTTTTTCCAGAGTGGGGCATCTGGGTCTCATCAGACTGAGCTTGGCCAGATCTAGTAATAGACACACACACACACACACACACACACACACAGTTATTGGCTGTGCTATCTCTGCAAGAGGCCTGTGATGGAGTGAATCGGGGGAACTAGAGCGTTCATCTGAGCTCCAATCACTGCCTGATTAGAATAGAGCTTTCAATGTCATGTGAAATACATAGTTTTATTCTTATTTTCTCTGAGTATTAGATGCAGCAGTTTAAGCGTGACCAAGACAGGGATTTAAGATAAGTAGAAGAGAATTCTTTTCTTTTTAAAACCGATGCCTGAATCATTGTTCAAACGTGACAGCAGTGGCATCACTAGTTTTTTGTCTAAACACCTCAGCCTTAGTGATCTAAATATCGGGGACGTTTTGAACTTTATTTAGATTAGATCATATAGTTTAGTTTCTTTCGACTGATTCTTTCTGGCAGATCACAGTATTATTATCCCATGGGACCAATGTAGATTTTGTAACTGTACAAGGAAGTTTCCCCACGTTATGCTTCCGATCTGAAGAGCCTTATTAGTGCTGGAAGCGCACATTCAGTTTAGTGTGGATTAGTCTGGTTTTGGTCGTACAGTCTACCGTTCAAACGACATGAATTGAACTGCGTTCTCTTTTTCCAGTTTTCTAATGTTTGTACTCTAGTAACCGTAGGCCTGTATATAAATCTGAAGTGTCAGACGCGTACGCATGCAAAAGTGTACTCAAGAGTTCCATCTTAGGATGCAGCGATGGGTTTTATTGATGTTTTTTAGCAAAAGCATGTAACATCAAGTTTATCTGCATTTGTGGACTGGAGAGTATTTGTGTGGTTTGTATGCACGTGTTGTGGTGAATATCAGTTACAGCCCTGTTCGCTCACCCTGGTTATCGGTGTCGTGATGCATCGTTTGCATTGGCGCAGAACGTTTTTGTCGTTGAACGAGAACTAAAGCTTGATTGATTCAAAGCTTCTTTGATTTTTAGAATCACTTTTCTCTTTATCTCTGGATTGTACACATGAACATCAAGTTACTGAATTGCCTTAAACGCACTCAATGTTTCTGTGGGTGAGTGGTTTTTATATGGCTTTTTTTTTTTTTAATCAAGCTTAAGTTGCAGTAAATTTGCTCGCTTTTGAAATGATAATCCTTCACATGTTGGAGAGTTTAACTATGCTCTTCATTAACTATGAAGACTTTAACTATGCGTCCCGTTCACCCCTTGAACAGATGTAATTGTTGACAGCCTCTTACTGAATCACTCAAAGTGTGTAAATGGTAATACACTGTAAAAATGCTAATCTAATCAATAGAATTGTGGCAACAGATTACAAGCAATATTAATAATTAAATGTAACAAATTAGAATTGAGTAATATTTAATCAAGTTATTCCTTAAAAGTTAACCATTTAAAATGAGTAAAATTGAAAACCGTAATTTTAAAACAAACCAAACACCAATCACCATAATGGTGACTTAAATGTATGTTTAAGGAATTAATTTGATTTAATTATTTCTCAATTCTAATTTGTTAAATTTAATTAATAATATTGCTTGTAATCTTTTGCCACAATTTTATTATTCATTTTTACAGTGTAGGACCCCATTGCTTTTCAAATGCCCCTTGCACTCATGTGGTACCTATTCTCGTGTCCATTTCACTTGAATTCAACGGTAGGTAGACGGCGTTTATTCAGAGCTCCTAATAGTTCCCATATCACCCTCTGTCGTGCTTTTAGTAATCATGCCGAAGCCACAGAGATCCACACTCCTCCTCCTCTTCCTGCTGATGTTCAGTGTTTTTGATGTCCCTGTGAACGTCAAATGCCTCACCGCAGTGCATTTGGTTCTGCTATACTGTTAATGAACATAATTGAATGTTTTTATCGTTTTATTTTAATCTTTGAACAACTGCTGTTTTGTAAAAATATTGAAAAAAGAAAAGTGGCAGGTCAAAACTGCTCGATTTCATGTTCGATGCATATTTTATGTAGTTTTTTTCGTTCTTTTTTTTGTTCTTTTTAAACATCTGACGTAACATTTCTGTATCACAATTATATCGTGGTCAGGTGCCAAAAATATGAATGCAGTATTGTATAAATTTATACTGTACAATTGTTATTTGTTAAACAAATTGTTTGTAATTGTTGAATTTTGTAGATTTTGTATGGTAATCTGTATTTCGTGACTGTAGATTTGAGACATAGAAATTTGTTTTGGTTATCATATTGAGCAGAAATTAAATCTGGAGAGAACGGAGTGTGTTGTTGCATTGATTTGCTTTTAGAAAAAAAAAAATAATAAATGTTCAATGGCAGGTACTAATAGAAGCTCCCCAAAAGTGGTTGAAATGTTGTAGTACCCACCTTGGCCACAAGATGTCATAACTGAAAAGGCTCCAAATAGAAACTTAAAGGGGTCTGTCAGGTGATTCATTTTTAGAACCGTTTAGAGCTTTTATGGATTGAGTTTTAATTAGTTTGTTTGATCCAGTGTTATTTATTAAACGTCTCATACACGTACTTTATCACTAGAAAAAAAATTAAATAACCTGTTAAACATGGAAGCATAAAGCTATACTTTTAGACATGTCTCTCTTTTTTTTTTTTTACTGGTTGATTCTTTAATTGTTACATTTGATTCACCTTAATCCTTCTGTGGTTGCATTCTTGGCTTCGTTTAATAAAATGTAAACACAAATGGATGAAAAGCAAATAAACACTACTGTATTTTGTATAGTTATGCATTCTAAAATATTCTTTTCGTTTAAGTGACTAGATATTGCTATTCCATTTGTCTCCGCAAAATTGTCCACTCTTAAAATAGCATTGACTTAATACTTTTCTTTGACACACATGTCAAATTCCATCACTTTTGAAAGTCTTTTATTCTTCCCGATGTTGTGAGTGCAGTTGAGACGTCCTGCCCAGCCCAGGGGCTTCAGTGAGGAAACATTACACATGTCTGAGAGACTCGCTGCTACTCTATATCACTGTCTTTGTACAGCTGGAAGATTAGATGGGTGATGAATCAAATCTGAAATGTCCACTTCTTCCCACCACCATGTATTTAAAGGGATAGTTCACTTTGAAATTAATTTTTGATATGTTTTAGCTTACCTCAAGGGCATCCAAGATGTAGGTGTCTTTGTTTCCACAGTATTTTCAATTTTGATATTTTTCAGTCAAACCGTTCTTGTCTATCAGTCACATAATGGAGGCTAAGGGGGTCCACCAAAAAGCATGCACAGAGAAGTCCAAATTAAACATGATTTAATGACTCGTAAATGTAAGAACACATTGATGGCCTAAGACACGAAATGAGCGGTATATTTAGATATACGGGAAATCGCAATAGAAGACGATTTCGATATATCTAAATATGTTTAGTGAAAGGTAAAACTTCGGAAATCTCTGTGTAAACAATAAGTGACCTACGCACGCAAGCGACCACTTCCGGCGCATGCGCAGACCGAAGCACCCGTGCCGTCAGATCAGTTGGACTTGGCTGTGGTTACACGAGGTAAAAACAATATAAATGCTGTTTGTTTTCTCACACAAACCGCTCGTTTTGCGTCTTAGGCCATCAATGTGTACTTACATTTACGAGTCATTAAAGCATGTTTAATTTGGACTTTTCTGTGCATGCTCTTTGAGGTGGACCCCATAGACCTCCATTATATGACTGACAGACAAGAACGGTTTGACCTAAAAATATCTGTGGAAACAAAGACACCTACATCTTGGATGCCCTTGAGGTAAGCTAAAACATATCAAAAATTAATTTCAAAGTGAACTATCCCTTTAACCTGTGGCTAATTCAATTGAAGGGACATGATTTGGATCAGTCGGCACACAACTTTCAATAAAGGGTCTGAGAATGCATAGGAGCAGAGCACAAACAAAGCCATTCAGCGGCAGGCCCCAAAGAAAAATATAGATATGTCCTTAATCAAAACCTGGTCCAGGTCCACCTTCCCTCAGGACAATGATGCCAAGCACACAGATAAGACAACGCACAGGCTTAGGTACAACTCTGTGAATGTCCTTGAGTGGCCCAGTCGAACATCTCTGGAGAAACCTGAAGATGTCTGTCCACTGACGATCCCCATCCTAACTGACAGAGGATCTGAAGAATTCACATCTGCAAAGCTAAAGGTGCTTCAACCGAGTACTCAGATAAGGCTATGAATATGCAACATCATTATTTCAGTTTCTTCTTTTTAATGTTGCAAGGTTGATATAAGTGTTTACAATAACAGTTCTCTTTTTTTTTCCAGTGCTTTGTAATGGGGTGAACCGTGTAGATTGATGTGAAAAAAGTCATTTAAAGCTAAATCAAAATGGGGGGTATGAATTTTTATTTCGATAGTCCACTTTAGACATTCAATTAACTATAAGTAACTTTGCCGCTACATGTCAACTAACTATCATTAGAGTATCAGTAGACTGTGTGCTTAATATCTGCTAACACTTTATTTTGTTGGTCCCCCAACAGATATTCTACTGACTGTAAGTAACTTGGCAACTACAAGTCTACTTGTTCTCCTAACCTGAACCCTAACACCTAACCCTAACCTAACGAGTTTTTGGCAGTTGTGTAAAAATGCCTATCAATTAACTTCTATTAACTTGGTCAAATCAATATTTGGTGTGACCACCCTTTGCGTTTAAAACAACTTGCACAGCTTTGAAGGTCGGTTTCCTCGAGCATCTTGGAGACGTTGCGCAAGTTCTTCTGGGTTTCTGTTTCTTGTAATCACAGTGTGGAGCAGAGACCGGCTGACTCCTTGTGCGTACAAAAACCTCACTGGATTAAAACTAATGTCCAAAGTAATGTATGGAAATGTAAACTATTTCCTAACACACTACAGCGAAAGATATGAGTAGCTGGCATTTGTTTGGGTGAAAATACTAAGACTTTTGCACAGTATACAGTGAAAAATATATAAAGTTATAGTTTTTTTCCACATGGAGTGAGAGATTGATAGAGAACAGGCAGGAGTGTGCTGTTGTAAACTGGTTTCTGTAGATTGGGGCGGGCCTTGTTCCCATGCTCACGCAACAGATGACATCATGTGAATCATGTGAGTCAGCAGGGTTAGTCCTAAATTGCTCGCTGATATCTTCCCATCAAATTGAATTTAATATGCTGTATAAAGTGACAGACAGCATGTACACATCAAAAAGGTGGTGCATGAGAAAGATTATCTTCATTTAAATTATTATAACAATTAACAGACACAACATGAGGATACAAACCAGAAGTCTCTGTCCTTTATTGGACTGGCGCGACTGGTAAAATGTGTCAATTCAGTGTGTGTGTTTGTGATGTATAAACTACTGTCACATTTTGCTAACAAAGCAGAATCGTTACCTGTCAGACGGGTCGAAGCTGAAGCGTTTCTCCAGGTCAAAACAGGTTATTTTTCTTTTCAGGCATGCCACACCTCCTGTGAAATGTCCCATGAAGTGTGATAAGGATTTTTCTTTTTTGTAAAAGCAAATTGAAGAGGGGGGAAAGCAATTTAAAAAAATGAAAAACAGACTGATAATAAATGTATGTGTGCATGCCTCTCTCTCTCAAAATGTCTTCATGTTGGTAAAAATGTACTGAGGTGTCAGTTTCAGTTCCCATGACTGACAACTGTGGGTCATTAGGAGATTTCACCTCACTTCTAGTCTTGTTGAAGCCTGTTCATCTGTGATATGTCACGTACACAATTACTCTTAAATTATGAAATTATATAGCTATATTGGTCTGCTGAGCCCAAGCCATCCGACAACAATCCCAGATCCCCCCCTCGATCCAAGCAAAGAAGGAGCTGCACATTTGATGACTTTAAAACAGAGCCACACCTGTTAGTCTAACAGACACTTTTATTTGCAGCCCTAACACACAAATATCAGTCTGCTGGTCAACAATAGCTGTATTTGGATAAGCTCAGACTGAGGGCTAAACGTGAACAAACATTCCCCTTTCCCAACAAGAACCGCTCAATGGAAACAGATATTTCATTATACTCATTTGGTTAAATATAGACAACTCTGCCATCTGCCAATGTACAGACCTAAAAATCTCGCTCCTTGCTGAGCTTCTCCAATCATCAATCTTTTTTTTTTTTTTTTTTTTTTACTCTATAAACAAACCGTAGGCCTATTGGTTTTAGTTTTTACTAGTGATTAGCCAACATTTAAAAATTTTCCATAAAAACGCCTATCGAGTTATTTGTCATTGCGCAATTAATGAAAAATTCCCACGAACAGAATGATTAGGCTTGTTTGAGATGAGCAAATTCTGCGCAGAATCGATCACCGGTGATCAGCGCGAGATGCATGCCGGTTAGAAATGTGTCCGAGAACGGTCCGCCTGGCTCTGATGTCATGCCGACGTATGTCAAAAAACTCTCGCGAGCGCAAGGCGGAAGGGTCGGATTCTGCAGTCGCGCGCAGTTGCTCTCCACCGACTGCGCTGATCAAAAGCATGATGGGAAACGACTTGCTGACGACACAGCTTAATGCTCATTGGTTTAAACAACAGTGATGAAGGTAAATTCCATATTCATTAAGCTAAATTCTCCAAATCAAGGCCATGTTTTATTTATTTATTTATTTTTTCAAATTGAAACTGATATTGTGAATCTCTTAAACGGGTTAAAAATAAGAAAGCTATAGTCAGTAACTCAAATATACTAGGCCTACTCTAAAATGTTCAAGTGAAAAATAGCTCTCATTTTATAGATGATGAAGTTTGTAAGTCTGTCTATTTAAGCTAAGCTTATTTTGATTTATTTATTTAGGCTATTTTATTATTAATTTTATTCTGATGTTTATTTATTTGTCGCTGTATAATAGGCCTATTTGTTTCACGAATTGTGGTGCTTGTAGGTAGGCTATGTTTGAAACTTGCATTCTAATAAAAAGGTAAAATAAATAAAAATAAAAATAAAAGAACAACAGATGAATTGTTCTCTTTTAAAATGTTTGATTTTAAAACTGATATCATGTTTTATGTGTATACATATGGGTGAATAAACTCTCTGACAGTGCCATATGGGTTATATTTCATTTTTGTTAAAACAATAGGCTATATAAAAACACGTCTGTATTAAAGAAAAAAAAAAGATTGATAAACACATATTTGGAATGTAATTAAATAACAAGTAGGCTACTTTGGGTGTCTTGTTCATTATATTTATTTTTATATAAAAGCAACAGTTTATTAGCAACACGTGCACGAGCGTGAATCCCGTTAATCCCGCGATATCCGCCTTTGATCTCACAGATGTCTGATTCACTGCGAGAACCGAGATCTGTCCGGCTTTATTGCGCTTTTTTCACTCCTCCCCTCACTGCAGCCGCCTACTCTCGACTACATTGCAGGCGAGGCGAGGCGCATCTCAAACAAGCCTAATCTCTTCTATTTCAGATGCATGTTTTTAACGTGCAGGTACCGGCCACGCCTTCTTTCTCCTTGTCAGCCAATCACCGTGTCCGAATCAAAGCCGCTGCGTGTGGATTAGCTGGCTCGTCTCCTCCTCCAGGTAACGAGAGCTCACCTTTGCTTGCTCACAATAACAGTCACCTTGAGACTTGCCAGAATTAACACAATTTACCGCTTGATCCTGAATGTTTGGCTGCTAACCTTTGTGCGGAACAGACGGAGGATGCTGTAATGAGAGTCGGATGCGAGAAGTTGTTTGACCTGTAGTCCGAGTTTTCTTTCAGCCGTTCCCTGCGACTCACCTGCCGCATCTTCACCGACCTGAAAGTCCAGTTTCACTGTGGAAGCCCCGCACTGCACATGGCTCAGGAGGAGAAGTAAGTCGCCAAATGTAAACATTTGCTAATGCTGTAAGAAATTGCTAACGTAATTAAATTATATAGCAACAAGTTTTTAGACTAGGGAATTTCATGACGTGTTGTATTTTCATACGTGACGTCACGTTATCGTGACAGGTTGCTGTGTTTGAGAAAATGCGAAGTAAATTTGTCAAAGCTTGCTTTGATCAAGTGGTTCTTTTATTACATTAGCCGGTAGGCTAAAATGGGAAAAGGGTAGAGTTCCACGAATAGAACCCTGAGGAACACCCTCTTAATTTTTTTATTATTATTATTATGTGATATAACAGATGCAGAATACTCTAAATTTTCTGTAAAGCTGCTTTGAAACGATATGTATTGTGAAAGGTGCTATACAAACAAATGTGAACTGAATTATTATTATTATTATTATTAATATGTTTAATTAAATGAATATTAGTTTTAAGAACAAGTGTGACAGAGTGATGGCTTTTCTTTTCCTTTTCCTTTTCCTCTTCTGTTTATTTGCTGTAGAACAACTATAACGGTGGGCACGGGCAGGTGGCTTATATTAGCTAACATCCTTGTACAGCCCCTCCCATGCAACCCTTCCTCACTGTAGTATCAATATCCACCAGGATATAGTCCATTGTCCCACAGGAAAAAAAGCAGTTGTGTGGAAAATGTAAAAGGATAGTTCTGGGAATTTCAGTTGTATGCTCCAGCCCTTTGTAAAATTAATGAACCCTAAGGTATAGAGTGAGTTGGTATTATTGGGATCAATCCTGTTGTCTATGCTTCAGATTGTTTGATGTATGTATATATCTTCAGTCTTGTGTGTATATATCATCATACTCGCACCTAGACATTTTTATGTGCCCTCTTATTAAAATAGCATGTCTGTATTTTACAGTAAGCGTCTGGTGGTGGTGGTCCCTAATGAGATGTCCATTCCATCCCGCCGTACCTTCACGAGTGAAGATGAGGCATGGAAATCTTACTTGGAGAATCCACTGACCGCTGCCACCAAGGCCATGATGAGCATTAATGGAGATGAGGATAGTGTGGCTGCACTGGGAATCCTTTATGATTACTATAAGGTCAGAGGTCATCTGTTACACAGTACAGTTAAGAAGGAAATGAATGTGCCGGTTAAGGGTGTACATATTTGAAGGCATTGTGTCATGAAGTGATTATACCCATCTCTTTTCCCTTTAGGTTCCTAAAGAGAAGAGGCTCTTACCAGTACCCAGACTTCCAGAAGATCATGAAAAGAGGTCCGTCAATCACACAATTTGTTAAAGCTTGTTTTTTTTTTTTTATCACATTACCTAAAAGTAACCTAAAAGTAAAAATGAAGAGGCCCACGTATAGAACCCTGATGAACTCCCATTTATAAAATAAATGTGAATTGAATTATTATTAACATAACAATTTGAGTGAACGATTGATCCTTGTTATCCAGCATGATTTGGGTTTTGATCGTAGCAAGTAAACAATGTACTTGCATTTTGTTTATAGAATCTTAAATATTTCTTTATTTTAGGCCTTTCATATAATTCTTAATTTTAAAAAGTCCATGTTCCGACTGGAATAATTTGAACTAACCCCTTTGATTTCCGACCTCTTTCTTTCAGTCGGATCGGTCAAGATGGTTTTGAGTCCACTGATAATCGCATTCATGTCCTGAAGTCACGTCCAGTCAACCTGTCCTTGAATACGGACATGCACAGTGCAGAAAGTAAACAAGACCTGTTCGATACCATGCCGGTTGAGGAGGGTGTTGTGGCCACTGTGAAGGCTGAGGTTTATCCTCAGTCATTCTCCAGCCACCAGCAGCAGCAGCAGCAGGGGCTTCCGTATCAGCGCATGCTCTACCATTCTTTACAGGTCTCAGCGAGCACCAGCCACGACGGATACGCGAAGGATGAACAGTGTAGTACACCAGACAGTAGCACCTATGAGGACTCCTACCCTGAAGAGACTGTGGTGAGCTTTCTGCCAGTTAATGACCATCACTGGAAATGGTATTCACAGGCCATTGCACATCTCAGCGATAATATGTAATGCAGTTTAGAACTATCTGTTTCTTCGGTACGTTCACACGTCTGTCATATACTGTTTTTCAGAAGTACAGAGCGCCCACCACTGTAGGGGCTGAACATTTCGGCCAGGCACATCCAGGGGTGTAAGTACAGCAACCCTTAATCTTTATTTACACTACCATTCATATATTAAACGTCTGTTTTCTTATGCTCAACAACGATGCGTTTATTGAATTAAAGTACATTAAAAACAGTAATATTGTGAAATATTAATGCAAAACTGTTTCTATTTTAATATAGTTTAAAATGTACTTCGGTGATGCAAAGCTGAATTTTCGGCAGTATTACTCCAATCTTCAGTCACATGATCCGTTAGATTTGGTGATCATGAAGCATTTCTTATTATTGTCAATGTTAAAAATAGTTGTGCTTTTTTGATGATTTGCAATAAAGAACAATTATTTGCAATAAAATGATGCAACAACACAACATTGTAACAATGTAAAAGTCTATACTGTCACTTTTGATCAATTCAATGCAAATTTGATCACTTTTATTGCTGTCAAATGGATTAAACTTGACTAATCGCATCTAACATAAAAGTTTGGTTACGTAATATATGTGTGTTTTAAACACGCATATATTATGTAAACACAAACTTTTATATTAGGTGCGATTAATTTATTTGACAGCAAGAAAAAACAATTATTGAATCCATTTAAATTCTAAACTCTAATTATTTCTCTGTAAAAGTACATTTGAATGACAGTAATATGGATCTCTGTATTAGAGCCTGCAAATTTTGAGCCATGTCTCCGTAGTTTATTTCATTAAATAGCAGTGGTCCTAATATTCAAAATCAGGAACTTTTCCTCTGTAGACTCTCTTTTAATATTGATTTTTCTAGTAAAACAGCTTGAAAAAAGAGATGCATCATTTAGACAACACAGATCATTATTGATGGATGATTATATATTAAATATTTATATGTTGAAGCCAATATATTGGCTAATATTATAAATAATATATATATATATATATATAACTACATGAGGCTGATTACAAAAAGTGCCCATCTATTATGAAACAACAGCAGAAATCTTTCTTTTCCCAAATTATTTAACAAATATATATCCTACTATGTACAAAAAGATGCAAGTATGTGATGGAAAAAGGAAAATATTGACTTTTATACTAATCAGACCCATAAGCGATAATATTAAAAAAGTTGCATTAGCATCTCTTTTCTTAATGAAGAATGTGAACCATATAGCATATGAACTTGTGCCAAATCTTTGTTGCATGCAGACTTGCTTACAAATAATAGACAAACATATCTTTTTTTTCCCAAAAAAACATTCTATTCACACAAAAGTGTTCCCATCCTCTCCCATAGAGACATGTTCCAGTACAATATAGAAGCGAGTCGTTCGGCCCGTGAGAAGGCAGGCGAGGGACCCATGATCTACCTGAACAAAGGCCAGTTCTACGGCATCACTCTCAGTGAGACCGGGGCCAACAAGGGCCTCCGTCACCCCATCAGTAAAGTGCGGGTGAGTTCTGCCAAGTACTTTCAACCCTGCAGCGTATTTGATATGAAGGACCAGAAACATTGTAATGCTACTCTTGTCTCTCTCAGAGTGTAGTGATGGTGGTGTTTGGACAGGACAAATGTCGAGATGAGCAGCTCAAACACTGGAACTACTGGCACAGCCGTCAGCACACGGCCAAACAGAGAGTCCTTGACATAGGTGAGATTCTGCCTGATGTAAATCTTTTACTTGTGTCTTAAAGTGCCACTTATGCTATTTTAAAGTTTTCTAATTTTGTTTTGGAGGACAGTGTTTACAATAGGGGTGTTGAATCCTGCTCCTGGAAGGCCACTGTCCTGCATAGTTCAGCTCCAACCCCTATTAAACACACCTGAATCAGCTAATGTGGATCTCACTAGGCAAACTAGAAACGTCCAGATAGGAGGGTTGAGGGTAAGATGGAGCAAAACTCTGCAGGACAGTGGCCCTCAGGACTGAGTTGGGACACCCCTGGTTTGCATGCATCCAAGATCAAAAAACACATACTTTCTCATTCTGCAGCATCAGCTCTTTGCTCAGTGTCTAAGGTTTTGTTTACACGGAAACGATCTGAAGAGAAAACGCAAAAGTGGCGTTGCGCTATCACTTTTTATTCTGCGTTTAGACGAGCGTTATGGGTGGGAAATCCGCGTGCATATGGTGACGCAAAAGTGTGTTAAATTTGATGTAGTATGCACTCCAGGCAGCTAGGTGGCGATGTAAAGCACTGCCACACAACAACAGCAAGTCCGTGCGCCTGCGTACAACCTTCACTGTCTAGCAGACTTTTGCATTTTTACCGTTTACACGGGAACGTGGCAGTGGAGCGTTTTTAAGATTTCCACTCTGGAGGGTGGTTTCACTTTTTTTGTGTTTTTAAGCTCCAAAAACGCCATCATGAGTAAACGAAAGGCACATCCGATAAAATATTTTTGTTTTCACCCGCAAGCGTCCTCGTGTAAACAGGGGCCTAAAATGGTTCGTTTAAGGATTCAGTCTCTCTAAACTCCTCCTTTCTGAGAGCCTGCTTTGCTCTGATTGGCCAGATGGCCCAGTCTTGTGATTGGTTTTACCTTATCAATTCCAGTCCAGTATATAATATATGTCCAGTACAAATATATAAACATTCTTAAATCAAGATACAATTACTTGAGGCAAAAATGATGAAATTTACCAAAATTATGTTACTTTATGCTTTAAACATAACATCACATAAAGTCACTATATTTTGAACAATTCGGAAAACAAGACTTCATACCTTAACCCTAAAACCGTATTCTGGACAAATGTGGGCAAAATAGTTTTGATTTATTTTCAAAAAAATACTTCCCTTGATCTGAGCGGTACAAGACTTGGTGACTTTTCCTAAGTTTGCCTCCTGAACACAATTTTTTTTTTTACTGAATTCTTCAATGTTAAGTGGGTGAAAAAAAAAACTCCTTAATCTTGTATTTGGGTCAAAAATGGGCACCCATAGAAATCAATCGGAAAAACTGTAATTTAGAGCATTCTAAAATAAGCCAAAATAAGACACCAGGTGACAGCAAAGTCACCTCATCTTTAGGTTTTAGCTCTAAGAACTTATTGGAATTATATTTAAATGTAGTTAAAAAAAGAAATAAAATAAAACATAAAAATAAGCATAATTTACATAGAAAATATGTTACTTTTTGAAGTAAATAAATTCAAAAATACCCCCAAAATAAAAATAAAAAACACCATAAATGTATAGACAAAACTTTATCGAAGACAGTGATATAACATTTATAATAAATAAAAATCAGGATCACACCAGGGTCCTCTGTGCCCACATTTGTCCACAATTACAGGATTAAGGGCTATAAAGTGAATACGGTTTGAGGGCTACAGGGATAGCAGACAGTTGACTGTAGCCATTGACTTCAATATTACTATTTTTTCCTACTATGGAATCCAAATATCTTAATTTGTGTTCAGTAGTAGAAAGAAATTCATACAGGTTTGGAACAACATGAGGATGAGTAAGTTAAGTTAAAGTTTAATTGCAAGTAATTTTGCTTCTCAACTTGATTTAAGGATGTTCAGATATTTGTACTGAAACAAGACTGAGGAAGAAAATATTATTTAGCAGTGTGTAAAATTCCCAATTGTGATGACTGGATTTCACATGCAGTGATTGGCAGAACAATGGTAAACATGACCATACCTTAAGAATGACAATATACGCAGTGTTTCGGGGTGTGTCTCTGTATGTGTGACTCTACGTGTCTATCTATTCTTCTCTCTCTTTTATTCTCTGCGTCTGTATCACTGGGAGACCAGATAACTGGAGTCCCCTCCTTTTGTTCATCTTTTTTTCTTCCCAGTTCTACATTCACTTTATTTAAGGTGTATCCTAAAAAAGGGTCTGCAACTTTAGCACAACGCTTAGGGCAAAGTATTCCATCATAACACCCAGTTGGGAAGCGTACGGACAATGGGGGGTCAGGTTAAAGGAAGTTTTTTTTTTTTTTTTTTGGACACCTGAGGGGCACTGTGATGGTCCTCTCCGTGGCAGCTGGCAACCTGACGTGGTTTGGGAATGATTTTGGAAGAAAGAAACCCGATCTGCTGATCCTGATGTTGTCCTGATTTGAATAACAGTATCCAGGGATTTTTCATAGCGCCTGAGGCTGAAGATCAGGATTTGAATAGGAGCGTTAACCGTTTAGGAGGGGGAAGTCGAATCCTCAGACAAACGGGAGCTTGGGAAAGGGTCCTGCTCCTTTGTAAAAAGAAGGCTTGAGTAACATCTGCCATATATTTAAGCGGAGTTATATTTACACAGCAGGCAGGGACCGTGTCATAGTCATGAAGCGTGTAACAGAACGCCCGTGTCTGAGGTCAAATTTTTTTTCTTTTGAATCTTTAAATGACTCTGAATTTAACCTGAAGTGTTCAAATTTGTTTGGAGCTTTGCATATTATATTCATATTTTACTCGGGGCAAAACATGAAAATGCTTTCCCACATTTATCTGGTCTTCATGTTGCTTGAAAATACAGTGGGGTGAAAAAAGTTAGCATTTTGCAGTTAATATTTTCACCATAACTATTCGAGTGACAAGTTGAACTTGATAATTGGCATGAATTTGAGAATGTCTTTTATATAGGATTTGGTATTGTCCACCGAACAGCACTCAAGCTGGTCAAACCTGATGATCATGTTCTCCAGCGTGATTTGAGCTTGTACTTCAATGAGCTGGACTTTTGCACAAAGGAGTTCAAATGGTCACGACTTTGGTTAGAGACTTAATGTTGTAGAATAAAATTTGTTAATATTATGATGTAAAACAATATGAATTATTTCTTATTCATTTACATCATGTAATTTCTTGAATTCAAATAAAATGAGTACAATAAATTCAGTGTTTTTACATTTTAATTATCTAAATATAATTGGATAAATCTGTTTTATACTAAGTAAGCAATAACTTGCCTCGAGTACCTTATTGCTTTTATAAAACGGATACCACACAGTAAAAATATTTAAAGTTAAAAAAAATGTCTATTAGTGCTACTTTCCTGAAGTAAAAAAAAATAAAATAATTTTCTTCCTTCCGCTAGAAAAAATAGTCCCTGACCGACCGTGAACAACAACAACGTTCCAATGTGTAATATGCATGAAAGCTGAAATAAAAACAACATGAAGTGCAGTGTTGCGCTGTGATAAATAGGACCGTTGGGTGAAGCGGTCATAGCCGTGTTTTATCATGAATAAAGAACAGCTATTGACCAGTCAGAATCAAGGATTCGAACTAACTGTTTTAGAAAAATAATTAATAATATTGTTGAATATGAAGTGTCCCCCATATATAGTGTTGAACCCCACTATACTTTTGCTGATAATTTACTCACCCCAATGTCATCCAAGATGTCCACGTCTTTCTTTCTTCAGTCGAAAAGAAATTAAGGTTTTTGATGAAAACATTAAAGGATTTTTCTCCATATAATGGACTTCAATGGGGTCCAAAAGGTTCAAGGTCCAAAAGATTTCAGATTTTCAAGGTTTCAGTGCAGCTTCAAAGGCCTTTAAACGACACCAGACGACGAATACGGGTCTTATCTAGCGAAACGATCTGTCATTTCAAAAATAAATAAAAAACTTTAAGTTTTATAAGCACAAATGCTCGCCTTGCTCTGTTCTGTAATCCTGACTCTCCTGTTCGAACTCGTTCGTCAAAATGAACAGTCATTTGGTTCATATCGTTCATTCGAAAAAGATTCGAATCAAGAATGGGCATCACAGAACAGAGCAAAGCGAACATTTGTGCTTATAAAACTTTAACTTTTTTAACTTTTAATTTTTGAAATGACCAATTGTTTTGCTAGATAAGACCCGTATTCATCGCCTGGTGTCGTTTAAAGGCCTTTGAAGCTGGAATGAACCTCTAGTTTGGACTTTGATCCGTTTGATACCCATTGAAGTCCATTATATGGAGAAATTCCTGGAATGTTTTCATCAAAAACCTTAATTTCTTTTCGACTGAAGAAAGAAAAACATGGACGTCTTGGATGACATGGGGGTGAGTAAATTATCAGCAAAAGTTTTTTTTTTAAAAGTGAACTACTCCTTTAATGTCTTAAAGAAATTATATTAAAGAAAGTGAAATGATCAAAATATAACTAATATTATCTTTTCACTACTCCTCTTTCACCCTTCAGCTGACTATAAAGAGAGCTTTAACACCATTGGCAACATTGAGGAAATCGCATACAATGCTGTGTCCTTTACCTGGGATGTCAATGAAGAGGCAAAGGTGAGTCTTCTCAGTTTTTACCTGGATGTTAAGTTTGCTATGTGTGGGTCAAGCTGAAGTTGTTTGCTAACAGCCGCTCAGCCTTCTCCTCTTCTTCCCTGCAGTGTCATATTCCCTGTCAGGAAGTTTTTTCCTGTGCTTAACAGGCTTCCTTAAGTGCACTCTTAAGGGTGGAGGTCCACCCAGTGCTCATGGTCAATATTTGTCTTTTAAAATTGGCCTTTTGAAGTATCTAATTGTAATAGCCAATGGAAGACTTAAAGGGTTAGTTCACCCAAAAATGAAAATTAAGTCATTAATTACTCACCCCCATGCTGTACCAACCCCGTAAGACCTTCGTTCATCTTCGGAACACAAATGAAGATATTTTTGATTAAATTTGAGAGCTGGATCACTCCTCCATAGACTTCCTAAGGGACTAGCACTTGACGGCCCATAAAGTCATTAAAGAAAAGGTTTAAATATTCCATGTGCTTACAGCGGCTCAATTATAAGTTTATCAAGCGACGAGACTACTTTTTATGCGAAAAAAAACATAAATAACGACTTTATTCGACTATTCCATTACTTCCTTATGGGCGCATGCGCGAGAACTGAGACGAGGACGTTCTTCTTCGACTACTTCTTGTTACCGGCTGCTCACCGCTTAGGAGTTTTACTGCCCCCAACCGTATAAGATGATGATCCATATATAAGGCGCTCCGGATTATAGTGCGGAAAATACGCTAATTGAAACGCATATGTAGAGCGCGTGTCTTCCTCTGCTTGTAAACAGAAAGTTTCCAGCTATATCAGCACATCATCTTATACGATAGGGGCCGTCAAGTGCCAGTCCCTTAGGAAGTCTATGGAGGAGTGATCCAGCTCTCAAATTTAATCCAAAATATCTTTATTTGTGTTCTGAAAATGAAACGAAGGTCTTACGGGGTTGGTACAGCATGGGGGTGAGTAATTAAAGACTTAATTTTCATTTTTGGGTGAACTAACCCTTTAAAAAAGTCTTTGGAAAAGTGGTTTCTGGAAGTTTCCTAATTCAGAAAATGTGTGAAGTTTGCAAAAAAATATAAATTTGTATTTGCTTTAAGTAGTTTTAAGAGCCAACTGATGGTGATTTGATAGTGTAGATGGTTGTTAAGAGTTCAGTGATATTTCCTCGCATGCACCCACACGCACATTTACACAGAAAGGCCGAGCCCACACTACTAGGGAGATTTGTCCGTGTAAACGTTTGCTAACGGATTCCCGTCAGAATTGATCACGTGGCCCTGAGAAAGCAAGTGGTTCTCATAACATTGAACAACAAGCTCCTCTATGAAACAACAGCTACAGGCACAGACATGAAAGAACGGGAGACCGTCAGTGGGAAACTATTTTCACCTCGGGCTGAAAGATTCGCAAGCTTTCATCTTTCAACAGTCGTTTTTCCAGTGTCTCTTGATGTATTGGCATAAAACAGGTTACAGTTGGGAATATTTCAAATCAGTTTGGTTTTGCTTACTATTTTAATAAACCACTGACAGCCACACAATGAATGAGTGCTATGTTTTGTTTAGAGTCACAATTTAGAGATTTTATTTGAAGATTTAGAAATTCAACGGAGAAAATGTATTATTCCATAATAAAGGTTTTTTAGAATAAAGTTTTTTTTTTTTAGATTAAAGATGGACTAGTGCTAAAAAGATTGACATTTTTCTAAAGTCTGGGTCTGGGAAGCAACCCCAAAATAGCTTTTTATTCAGTACGAGTCTATTAATCAGACAGTCTGTAAAGTGTGAAGCTGAGGTGTGTCATTTCACCAGTCACCACCTCTATACATGTTTCCCAGAACCTATGTCTGCCATTGGTCAAACCGACAGTGCCGCCCCCTACCAATGATTGGTGCTAGTTCTGGACCGTTGCAGCACATCTTTAAAGCTTTTACAAGTACGAAAGATGCCATGTTAAAGGGATAGTTCACTTTGAAATACATTTTTGATATGTTTTAGCTTACCTCAAGGGCATCCAAGATGTAGGTGTCTTTGTTTCCACATATTTTTAGGTCAAACCATTCTTGTTTCAGTCATATAATGGAGGTCTATGGTCACCACCTCAAAGAGCATGCACAGAGAAGTCCAAATTAAACATGATTTAATGACTCGTAAACGTAAGTACACATTGATGGCCTAAGACATGAAACGAGCAGTTTGTGTGAGAAAACAAACAGTATTTTGGATGCCCTTGAGGTAAGCTAAAACATACACAAAATTAATATCAAAGTGAACTATCCCTTCATGTTAAAAATGCATTTTTTGGCATTCCATTGCACTGCCTTTTAAATTTTTTTTTTATTATTATTTATTTATTTATTTTTAATATGTGCACACAAAAATGAGGAAAAACACATACAGAAGCATATTTTCTAGTCTTGAAATGCAAAAACAGGTTCCATATGAACGGCCCCTTATTCCACCGTTTTCTATTTTTGAAAAGGAAAAGCGCAAACATTCCCCTTAAGGTTGAGCAGCTTGGTGTGGAAGAACTTCCCCCTGGCTCTCCTCTCATAAGATAATGAGACATGATTGCCTGACCATACTTGACATTTTCCGAGCTCAGAGATGCATGTTTTGTCAAGCTGATTTTTGCATGTATCTCATCATCTTCTTCAGGTTTTCATTACGGTGAACTGCCTGAGCACGGATTTCTCCTCACAGAAGGGAGTCAAAGGTCTTCCGCTTATGATCCAGATTGACACCTACAGTTATAATAACAGGAGCAACAGACCCATCCACAGAGCCTGCTCGCAGATAAAGGTCTTCTGTGACAAGGTTGGTGCGGCATCAGTGTGACTGCATTTGAGTCACAGACCTCAATCAAAAGTACCTACAGTTACAGTGCTAATTTCCTGTGTTTGCCATTGCCATTTCCTGTAGTGGCTGTAACCACTACACACTACATGTTAGTCAAGTAGGTTTCATTTGTATTTGTACATTTTTTTCAATCTTTGTCTACTGGAATGATGAGGAATTATCACTTTATGTTTCCAAATGCTTTTATTTACACAATTAACATGTACTACATTCTCATTTAGGATTCATGAATTAATATACTTTTCATGGATTTGTTCATTTTGGTTAATTTAATTTATAAATATACTTTTGTACATTGTAATATCATGGTAGTATTTTAGTGGTATTACCTCACTTAATTTGAATTAGTCTGAGTAGAAATGTACATAACCCAAGATTTAAAAATGCTCTAAATTCACGTTAACTATTATGTAATCTTATTGTATACGCAGTCTTGATATATTCCCAACCAATCCTAAACTAACCACTTCAGTTAATAGTAAATAGCGGTGTCTTCACTTGTGAAATTTTCCGGGTATTATTCTTATAACTATATTTGTGTATATACTCATAACAGTAAACTCACTGCAAATTTCCTTTCAGGATCATCTTTGGGTGGTAGAAAGGAAAAAATACAATGAACAAAGAGCCTTATGTTATGCAGAGTTTTGTAATAAAATGTTACTCTGCAAAATGTAAGGGCCTTTGTTTACTTTATTTTTCCTTTCTAGCAGCCAAAGATGATGACACACACACATCTGACTGACAGATAAACCACACACTCATGTTAATTTTGTGGTTATTTCCGCAAACAGTTTGCTTCGCACATTCAGTTTAAAAGCAACACAAGTAAAAGAGGGCAAATTTGATCATAGCTTCACTAATCTGTGAGCATTAATTTTACAATAGACTTCGTCTATTGCTTGGGCCATGCAATAGATGCGTGTTCTTGAATGAGTGGGATTTCTAGCATATTTACTTCAAATGCTCAGGTCATGTCAATGGTATGAACCATTTTAGGGGTGGACAAAATTACAATTTAAAATCAGAATATAAGCATAGCTCACTTACGTAATTGAAACTTTTGAGATCGTTTATTTACTATTTGAGATAGTTTATTTACTAGCATATTTACTTCAACCGCTCAGGTCACAATGGTTTGACCCATTTCAGGGGTGGACAAAATTACAATTTAAAATCAGAATATAAGCATAGCTCACTTACGTAATCGAAATTTTTGAGATACTGATTCAACACACTATTATTAAGCACCATTGAGTGGCAATGTGCGTTTAACCCTTTAACGCAATGATGGGTAGACATGTTAGTTTAAAAAGTACCGTGTAAGAAGCCAGCTCACCCCTGTTGCTCGGATGGCCCTCAACAACAGTATGATCACACAAACTCATCTCTTCTGTACAGGGAGCTGAGCGAAAAATTCGGGATGAGGAGAAAAAGCAGCTCCGGAAGAAGGTCAAAGGTCAGACTGTCGGCCAGGGTCATGATGGTGAGGGTCGCGTCAATCAACCAAACATTCATTTATACAATGTGGTGCCATAATCCTTAGATGCTGTATCTGTGAATCATACATTTTGCTCTGATAATGGATAAAATGCACCTTAGTCATATCAGCTCTCGGTATGACTGTAAATGTACGACTGTAAACTTGCTGATTTTGACTTGAGTCACTGGTTTTCATTCACCCTGTTAGGTAAGAGAGGAAGTTTCGCCACTTTATCTCAAAAGAGGCCAGATATTACACTTTTCAAAACTTTGTCGGACCTGGAGTCCCAGCCTGTCCTCTTCATCCCCGATGTCCATTTGAACAACCTCCAGAGAGCCGGTCAGGTATGATCAATGCAGGTCTTAAAGTGACACCAACGTTGTTTCAGTACTGAATTTTGGGGGATTGATGTGGAATACTTAGAAGTAATTATTAAAGATCATAGTGACTTGTGGGATATTTTAAAAGCACTGTTATTATGTCTATAATGTTTTCTCTTTGTTCATAGGTGTTCAGTTTTGGTGTTGAAGAAATGGAGAGTGATGGGTCAGTGTCATTACCGTGATTGTCCTCGTTTAATCTAATTGTATTGGTATTTGGTATTTAGGGATGCAAGATGGCTTTACCACATGGTAGTTTTTAGTGGTATTACATCACTTAATTTGAATATTAAAATAATTAGAAATGTACATAACCCAAGATTTAACCCTAAAACCATATTCTGGACAAATGTGGGCAAAATAGTTTTGTTTTTAAAAAATAATTCCCTTGATCTGAGCGGTTCAAGACTTGGTTACTTTTCCAAAGTTTGCCTCCTGAACACACACAATTTTTTTTTGACTCAATTCTACAATGTTAAGTGAGTGAAAAAAAATCCTCCTTAATCTTGTATTTGGGTCAAAAATGGGCACCCATAGAAATGAATGGGAAAAACTGTAATTTAGAGCATTCTAAAATAAGCCAAAATAAGACACCAGGTGACAGCAAAGTCACTTCATCTTTAGGTTTTAGCTCTAAGAACTTATTGGAATGATATGTTAATGTAGTTAAAAAAAGAAATAAATTAAAACATAAAATAAGCATAATTTACATAGAAAATGTGTTACTTTTTGAAGTAAATAAATTCAAAATTACCCCCAAAATTTACAAAAACACCATAAATGGATAGACAAAACTTTGTCGAAGACAGTGATATAACATTTATAATAAATAAAAATTAGGATCACACCTAATAGCAATGTAAAATGTAATCTTTAGCAACTCTCTGAATGAGTGTCTGTTTTCTAATGCTGTGATGCCTAAGTTTGCTTAATCCCTGATTTTAGTTGAACTGTTTTATTTTTAATCTGTTTATGCAAAATATTTTAGAATTATTAGCCAGTTACTCGTTTTTGTTCATCACCTTTTAATCTCATTTTATGATGCATCACCACTATTTGTGTTATTAAGCTCGGCAAACATCAGACCAGTAGAATCAATCCAGTTTGTTTCAAATATATCTTCATTTATTTCTTGCGGTAATAATTGTGACATTGAAATGTTTCATCACAGAAGTATAAGAATTATAGATTTATCTGATCTCTCATGCAGGCCGACCATGAAAAGATCGTTCCCTCATCGGTCAGAGGATGATGTTTCTCCGCCCGTCAAATACAGCAGAGAGGACAAGAGAGGTATGTCAAGGCAACAGAATATGTCCCATTCTTCTATATTAATGCTTTTTGATATCCATTTATATATATATATGCCTGCACATTATGTTTCTGCAGTCCTACTGTACGTAAGGAGAGAATCTGATGAGGTTTTTGATGCACTGATGCTGAGGTCTCCAACACTGAAAAGTTTACTTGAGGCAGTAAGTACAGTGTCACGCAGCACATGGGATTTACACTTAGTTTCTTAAAGGGATAGTTCACCAAAAAAAGGACTCAGCCTCATGTCATTCCAAACCTGTAGGACTTTTATTCATCTTCAGGAACACAAATAAACACACTGTGTAACACACAAGAATGAAGCTCGTTGGTTTTTGCAGAAGCTTTACCACAACTTATGTGTGCATTGATAAATGTTTATATGTGAATAAAATCTGTTTATCATATAAAGTGACCTTGTCTCTTTATAAAAATTTTGGCTAATCTGCTCAATTCACATGGGATTAGTTTCATGATCTCTTTATGAACTTTTTGAAGCTTCAAAGTGGTAGTTGCGTAGACGGTCAGTGGAGTAAGAGAAAGCTCTTGGATTTCATCAATAAGACCTTCATTTGTTTTCCAAAGATGAACAAACGGGTTTGGAACGACATGGCCCTTTAAGAGGAAGAAGTAATTGGGTATTGCACTGCATTTGGTAACGGGTCCGATTACTTTTCCATTGAATACAACAGAGTTGGAAATAAGCCATTCACTGAGGTTTTTTTTTGTTTAAGCTGCTGATTTTAAAGTCTTTTTCTCCCCCAAGATATCAGGCAAATATTCTCTTCCTGTGGAGAAGATGACGAAAATCTATAAGAAAAGCAAGAAAGGGTGAGTAAATATTTACCTGTACAAAATCCATTCTCTCAACTTTTATCAGTGCTAAAAAGCAAAAATATATGTTTTTGTATTGTTTTGTTTACTTTCATTCAACCACTAGTATCCTGGTCAACATGGACGACAACATTATTCAGCACTACTGCAACGAGGACACGTTTATCCTGGCCATTGACAATCAGGCCGACTGTTTCCGGGTCACTCTCACTGAAATTTAAGTGTTAGTGCCGCAGTAACCTGGTTCTACTGAGAGAACCTGATTGGGACCCTGAAGCAGCAGCACACAATTCAATCTGTGCATCAGCGCTCCTATTGGGTTCTTATGACATCTGTATTAGAAGATGAAAACGCCTTCGGAAGTCATTGACTTGGGAATGCACTTCAGTGGACCTGCTGGTACAGATTAAATTGTTTAAATAAACATGATGGAACTGTGGAACTATGATTATCATCATATGTCTGAACAGCACATAAAAATGCTCTTCCAAAGCACTATAATATGCCAGTCAAGTTAAATGGATATTTTTTTCTCTTTGTGCTGTCTCCCCCTTGTGGCCAACAATGTGCAGCCGCCAAAAAAAGTACTAGATTGTATCTATACTTCGGTGATATTTTAACATTAAAGAGATCTTTACCATTCAAGAAAGACATATGTGTTTTTAAATTATATCCACAACAATGTCATGAATACACTACTCTTCAGCTTATGTGTTATATATATAGCTGACCCACATTGCTGATTGTGTTATATGTTGTTATTGTTTTTAAACATACCTTGTACATATTTTTTTATGGCTGTATTTTATCTGTTGAATAAATAAGTCCAGAGCATCTTCACTGTTGTATATACACGTGTATTAATTTGGTAAACTGTTGACTGACCAATTGAAATTTAGGATCTTGTGGGCATTGAAAGTGGTTGTAGCTGTTAATTGAGGGACAGAAAGCTCTCAGATTTCATAAAAAAAAAAAAAAATCTTCATTTGTGTTCTGGGGATGAACGAAAGTCTTACGGTTTTGGATTGAGGGTGATTAATGACTTTTCAGAATTTTCTTTTTTTGGGGTTAACTAACCCTTTAAAATTTAAAGTATTATTAAATATCAACTATGTTTTTGTTATAAATTTGCATGAAATATGTAGGCTACGTGTCCTTGCTTTTACTATATATTAGTTAATTGTTTGTTTTTGTATAGTCTGTGCTTGTTCAGGAAAAAGAAGAGAACTGAATTTAAAACCACTTATCATATCACACACTCTCTTTGTCTCTTATTTGCTTCCCAGGCTTTAGGTGTGTAATTATGCAGAAACAGGTGTCTCCATCCTGGTCTATGGATAAGGAGGTTCGGTCTTTAACCCTAGGGGGATTTGCTTGCTTTGAGTCTGATAACTGCTGATTCCTGTTGCAGTGTTTTCCAATCGCAAACAATATGAATATTAAAACCTTAAGCATCTGACAAGTTCCCAAACTGGTTTCTGGTGTTTTCTGAGAACCATGATGCATAAATAGGCCTAACCCAGAGCTTGAGAAGTACTATGTTGAGTTGCAAAAACAACCTAGACTATTTATTTGCTTTTAAATTGTATGTATTAATTTAGCATTTGTTTTAGCCAATATGTTGATATTTTGTACATTATCTTGCTAGCTAGCTATCACCACCTTTGTAGCTTGTACTTACTTGTATCTTGCATTTGTGCAAGTCTATGCCATATTATAGGCTATGGGCCTATCTGTAATATATTATAATTCACATTGTGACTAAACTAAACTGAAAAATTCACTCTTATTTTGAACCTGCCCATGAGGAAGAGCTCAGATCAAAAGTGAAAGTAGAATATCACCGAATGCAACGGGTTTCGAGGTTAGGCAGGTAGAGTTAATGTTTTTGAATAAAATGCGTTTTAGCTCACATATAAATATATGCATATAAGCGACATCTAGCCAAATTATTAGTTATATTGTCAGGAGCTGCTCGGGGATGTTAACACTCTTCGTCTTCCTTTCGTTGGTTTCTGGTGAGTTTTCGACATTTATTCGTTGGCCTATTCCTATATTCAGCCGAGCTGCTTTTATAGATCATGTGCATATAGATTGTATATTGATTAATGAAATATAAACGTAATGTTTTACGACGTTAAATAATCTATTAATGGATTTCGCTTTCGGTTTTATTTTCAATAGTCTGATTTTTGTCAGATTTGGCTCCCCCTGCTGCGTGAAGTGAATGTACTGTCCTATAATGTTAAAGGGATAGTTCACCCCAAAATGAAAAGTAGCCCATGATTTACTCACCCTCAAGTCATCACAGCAGGTGTACATGAAATTCTTCTTTCAGACAAATACAATCAGAGTTTTGTTAAAAAAATGTCCTGGCTCTTCCAAGCTTTATAATGGCAGTGAACTGCGTTTCTGTTTTGAAGTCCATAAGTGCATCTATCCATCATAAAAGTGCATCTCTCCATCATAAAAGTGCATCTATCCATCATAAAAGTGCAGATACCCATCATAAAAGTGCATCTATCCATCATAAAAGTGCATCTATGCATCATAAAAGTGCATCTATCCATAATAAAAGTGCTCCACACAGCTCCAGGGTGTTATTAAAGTCCTTTTGGTGCAAAGCGATGAGTTTGTGTAAGAAAAATATTCGTATTTAACTCGTTACAAAGTAAAATTGTAGCCTGGGTAGATGCACTTTTATGATGAAGAGATGCACTTTTATGATGGAAGAGGCACTTTTATGATGAATAGATGCACTTTTATGATGGACAGATGCACTTTTATGATGGAAAGAGGCACTTTTATGATGAATAGATGCACTTTTATGATGGATAGATGTACTTTTATGATGGATAGATGCACTTTTATGATGGACAGATGCACTTTTAGGGACTCAGAAACAACCAATCGCTGGAGGAGCCAGGACATTTTTAATATAACTCTGATTGCATTTGTCTGAAAGCAGAAAGTCATATACACCTGTGATGACTAATTTTAATTTTTGGATGAACTATCCCTTTAATACGGCTACTGTGCTAACTACTGTTCTGTGGTCACAGGTCTGGAGGGAGCTGATGTGGTCCTGTCCTGCTCGCTGATCGAAGAGGGGGGAGGGATGGGAGGCATGATGGGTGGGGCGATGTTCAAGCGCACTCCCTCCACGCTGGTGTTCAGGGATCTGGTTGGGAATGCTGACCTGTCGCCAGAGCTTGTGACCCCATTTAACCCCCCCGAGACCCCTAATGCCGACGAGCTGATCTTTGAGTTGATGTGTAAGTGCAGTGAACCTAAAGTCAGTAAGAGAATATGTCTAAATCAAAAACATATAGAATATCTTTCTGTATTGCTTCTCACCCCCACAGTACCATCCATCCAGATTCCGAATGCAGACTTGCTTCTCCACGCTGATTGTAATGAACAGGAAGTGGTTTGTGAGATCAGCCGTTATGTTCCTCGTGATGCTGATTTGGATTCCCTCCCTGCTCATTTCATTGGCTCAGTTCAGCTGGACGGAGGCGGGATCAGTCTCACGCTGGTCCTCCAGACCCTTCACAGTGAGACCACACAATCCCAAACCCCACCACTTGTGCAGAGTACACTGAACCTGACTCTCAGCCAAGCAGGAACGTTGATGACAGAGGGTAATGTTGAAATATATTATTATTATTATTGGACTATGTGCATAAATACAAAGGCTGCATCTGAAATCACATACTTCCCTGCTAAATAGTAGGTATAAAAGAAGTGTGTCTGAATTCACAGTACTCATAAAAGAATAGGCAAAAAGTATGCAGTTGACCTACAGTACTTCTTCCTGTTAGATACTGAAGTGTGTATATACAAAGGAAACTTTACTATCCCATAAGGCTACGGGAGAATTTGTGAATGGCAGTGAAGCGATGTAACTGACGCTGGTTGGTCACATGATAATGACAGCATGGCAAATGTAGTGCGTCTGGATTACATTCATACTACACACACTCAAACTATATATAGAACATACATTTTTAGCGGCCATAAGTAAGTTAGTAATTACTTATTCAAATTAAGTGTTCAAGAGTGTATGTGGTTTTGGATGCAGCCACAGTCTCAAGTATAGCTATTTGCTATATAGTTAAACATGTTGATGGAAAAAAACCTATGAGATGGGAGGAAAAATTATATTCAAAGCTCACAAAACTTTGAGTTCTCTCACAAAATGTTGTGTTGCCCTGAGAAACTTCCAGGAGAAACTTAGATGACACAAACATAGTTTCCCATCCAAACTCTTTTTCTTTTTTTTTTCAAGTTTTATGGGTGAACACACATTTTCTTGGGGGAACATACAAGTTTTCTGATTTTTTTATAATGTACATTTAGTTTTAATGAATGAATTTTAATACTTATGCATGTGTAATACAAATGAGAATGATAGTTGTTTCTAATTGGGCTAAACCCTGCCTATAACACACAAAACAAACACTACACATAATAAAAGATCACAAATTGAAAATAAACTTTATATTCAATGATTTATTTCTTTTTGAATAGATAAAACTTTCATGAAAACATTTGCAAGAGGTTTGTGAAAGGTGTCATTGCACATTCAGCTTTATTCTCATTGCATTTACAGCATGTTGGTAGTGTGTGGTGTTTTGAGCATTTCGAAAAAAATCGTTGCCAGATTCTTGTTATGATTTGCTCTAACTAATCTTACTTTTTGCATGGATTGAAATGATATTTTTAACATTTCTCCACCTCTCTCTCTCTTCTTAATATCTCTCCACCCAGTTGTGTTTGTGGTGTTCTCGCGAGTCCCATCTATAGTGGCTCCAATAGGGGCTGATGTGCTTTTAGACTGTGGCTTTAGGCAGAAGGACTCTGTCCCAGGGCAGGAAGTGGCACTTGAGTGGCGCCTACAACATAGAGGAAATGGCCGTAAAATTCTTGATATGAAAGCGAGGGAGGAGACGGACATGGCACCAGAACGTAAGTGAGAAGTATTTAAAGGGATAGTTCACTTTAAATTAATTTTTGGTATGTTTTAGCTTGCCTCAAGGGCCTCCAAGATGTAGGTGTCTTTCTTTCCACAGTATTTTCAATTTTGATATTATTAGGTCAAACCGTTCTTGTCTGTCAGTCATATAATGGAGGTCTATGGTCACCACCTCAAAGAGCATGCACAGAGAAGTCCAAATTAAACGTGATTTAATGACTCGTAAATGTAAGTATACATTGATGGCCTAAAGCCTGTTTTATGCTTCTGCGTCGAATCGACGGCGTACCCCCGCAGACCCCTATCCGTCGACGCGAACCCCTCTCCGACCCCTCCGCCGTAGCTCGACGTGCACCTCCAAAAATTTGTAACTACGCGCCGAGGCGACGCAGACAGCAAGGGCTTTGATTGGTCAGATTATACATCAATTCAGGAGTTTAGCTTTTCCGATTTCCCCCTCCCGCTATTAGCGCTATTTTTAACATTTGTACCCTCGTTCTGATAATTATAATACTCTTATAAAGGAAGTAAATAAAGAATTAAACGAAAAATAAACTGTTTTTTTTATTTCATTGTTAATATATATGTCTATATTCTTTTCTTTCTTTTTTGCTCGCAATAAACTTCAATCAATCAATAAATCGACGTTTGTTTTGAAACACAGTTTGTTGTTTATTTTCAATACAATGTTCACGGTTACATCATTGATAATACAGTACTAACCAAGTCTGCCACGGGACACATTAGGGGCCATTCACATATCGCGCCTAAAAACGCGTAGAAAACGCTAGGCGCACGCGTTCTCCTTTTTCCAAAGAAGCGCTAGGGCGGTTGCACTCCGGAGGCGTCTGTCGTTGCTAAGCAACCATCAGCTGCGCTCTCCATTACATGAAGGAAATTTCAGCAATGGATTTCCACCACCGAACAACCCTTGCTGTAACTCTGTTACAAGATTTATTTACTCAGAAAAGTAAAAAAACGCCGCAGTGTTTGGGTGCACCCCATACTACAAAAACGCAAGAACCATGGGGAATTTCACCAGCTGATTCAGGAACTCCGCCTGAACAATGGGAGGTTCAAAGCCTATTCCAGAGTGGACAAGGACCAGTTTGATTATATTTTAAGAAGAGGTAACAAAAATGGCGAGGAAGCTGATTGGTTGGTTCGTGTCACGTGACCTACGCTGCGCTTGCGGCATTCTGAAAAGTTGAGATGTTTTTATCTCGATGCGGCGCGGACGCGCCTGGAAAAAACGAGCGCGTCGCACCGCGACCGCGTCGCTTCCATTATGAGCGCGCATACCGCGCGCCTACATTTGAAATAACGAACTTGAGCGCGCAAAAGACGCGATATGTGAACCGGCCCTTATCCTGCCATAGCACAGTTCCATGTGGAGACTGAAAAAAATCCTTCAAGTCATTCCGAACAGGTACGTTATGGCAGCTCGGGTGGAACCTTTATTTTACTGTCTATGGGTGGAACGGGCCCTGGACATCCGTGTTGATTCTGTGGGGATAAAGTTTTTATGTCGTCTCGTTATTCAACGTCGATTAGGTCCAGCTGGCAGCTGCTAAAACAACATTCTCTCTCTTTCGCTCGCGGCGCACGGAACCAAAGAGATTCGCGAACCCCCCTAGCGTTCTGGCGGCGAAATGCACCGCGATGCACCACAACCTCACGGAGAAGCATAAAACGGCCACGACGCCGTAGTGGTGACGACGTAGCTACGCCGTGGAGTTGACGCAGAAGCATAATGAGGCCTTAAGACACGAAACGAGCGGTTTGTGTGAGAAAATGAACAGTATTTATATCTTTTTTACCTCTTGTAACCACAGCCACGTCCAAGTGATCTGAGGCCGCGGGCGCATCGGTCTGCGCAATCGCTGGAAAGTGCCCTCAGATCAGTTGGACGTGGCTGTGATTACAAGAGGTAGAAACTATATAAATACTGTTCGTTTTCTCACACAAACCGCTCGTTTCTTGTCTTAGGCCGTCAATGTGTACTTACATTTACGAGTCATTAAATCATGTTTAATTTGGACTTCTCTGTGCATGCTCTTTGAGGTGGTGACCATATACCTCCATAATATGACTGATAATAATATCAAAATTGAAAATACTGTGAAAACAAAGACACCTACATCTTGGATGCCCTTGAGGTAAGCTAAAACATACCAAAAATTAATTTCAAAGTGAGCTATCCCTTTAACAGATAATTAAAGTAAATGACATATTTGTAAGCATAATATTGTACACTACAGTATTTGTGGACCGGGAAGGCACGAGCGCTGAAGCAGATCTTCTGGTGAGGGACGGGAATGCGTCTCTGACTATGCAGAGGTTAAAGGTCACAGATGAGGGCACGTACATCTGCACTGTCGGCTCTGGGGAGTTTCAGACTCAACAGATCGTGCAGCTGCACATTACACGTGAGTCTTGAATGGTCAAAATATCCCAGATGTTTTCTGACATTCTATAAAGGTGTTTCTTCTGCTGTGCATAAAAGGTTGTGCCACAAAATAAAACAAAAATAATTGAAGAAATCTCAGAATTGCTCGGTATAAACTTGCAACTGTGAGTTGTAAAGTCAGAATTGCGCGTTTATTTATTATCACAATTCTTTGAAATAAGTCATCTCACTATTGTGACTTCATATCTCACAGTCAGAATTGCACATTTATATCTCGGAGATCTCACTTTATTTCCCAGAATTGCATCTAGGCCTATATCAGTTCAGACTTTATACTGTAACTCACAATTATGAATTTATATCTCACAAATATGAAAAAAAACGTCAGATCTCCTAGACTTGTAATTCTGACTTTTTTTCTTGCAATTGCAAATTTATATCTCTCCTAGAATTGAGATAAAGTCACAATTCCGAGTTATAATTTCAGAATTACAGGAGATAAACACAGAATTGTCAGAAAATAAATCTGAATTATAAGATAAAATTGTTTAAAACTCTTAAAGGCATAGTTCACCCATAAAGGAAAATTATTAACATCCTAAATACACAATTTATATTTTAAAATATGTGTTTTTTCATTCTTTGTTTAGATTATCATATTTTTAAGCATAATACTTCCTATTTTATAATGTTATTTCATTGTTACAAGTCTAAAGCTGTAAAAAAAAAAAGTAAAACAAATCAAAAAACTTTTAATGTGAGCTGCCTTCCAATAACAAAAAGAAAAACTGAAATCTGTTTTTATAAAAATCCAAACATTGGATTTACAGTCAGTGTTCAAGGTTGAAGAAACCCGTAAAATTGATCACATCCATAAATCCTACATTTTATGTGAATGTAATTAATCAGAGATACTGTATCATGCCATATTACACTCCATCTTTGCCCAGAACCTCCTCATGTCTCACTGTCTGAGGAGAAACTGATATTTCAGGATTCGACGCCTCTGAAACTGATCTGTCACTGTCAGCGTTACTACCCTCTGGATGTGCAGGTCAGCTCACTTTCAGAACAGCCACAGTACAATGCACTTTAGTGTCCTGACGGCTCTGTGCTCCTGTAGGTGGAGTGGTTTTCCCAAGCACCCTCTGCAGAAGAGCCCGTCTCTTTGACAAAAGAATCCTCTCTCTCCAGCCATCGGCAGCACAGTGATGGGACATACTCCCTCTCCTCTTTCCTCACCCTACGGCCCGACGAGCACCCTCCAGGGACGGTTGTCACCTGTAGGGTCTCACACTCCGCCCTAGAAACACCGAGTGATGTCAGTCTGACTGCTGAGAAAACTGAGCCAAGTAAGTTTTCCTTTTTTTTCAAATATGAATTTTTTAAAATATAAATTTAATGTTTATCACCTAGCAAAGTAGTCATGGAGAAAGTGCCACTATTATGCTTTTTTGAATATTTCCTTTCATGTAGTGTGTTTGCAAGGTTTGCAAAGTTGCAAAGTGTATACTTCTCATTAATGAAGTTATTGTTTCCTGAAAGAAAGGATTGATTCTGAACTGCTGAACAAATTTGGATTTGGGCTGGAATTGATATGATAAAACCGATGCCAACATTACTGTTCTTATCTATGTGTATCAAGTGCTGAGGAAGCCTCTCCGAAGCCGAAATTTAAATATGTTGATAGACATTTTTTAAGTGGGTTGACCAATCACAACAGACAGGGCCATCTGACCAATCAGAGCAGAGTAGATTTGCAGAAAGGAGGGGTTTAGAGAGACTGAATCTTCGAAATAACCGTTTTCAGACTCTTTGAGAAATGAGGGGATGTGTAATTTATATTATGAGAAAATTAAACTGTTTTTTTTTTTTTTTACTTGGATGCATGTAAACCTATTGTGAGAGAGTCCAAAATAAAATTAGGAAACTTTAAAATAGTATAATAGGGGGACTTTATTATGTAACATTTTAGTGATTACTGCAAATCTTATAAATAGTCATGAAATCTGTTGCATATAAAAGCTGTGGAACTTTTTGAATTTAACAGGAAAAGCCCTCTGGACTGTTATCTTAATGTTGGTGATTTCAGTGGGGTTTTTGTATCAAGCATTCAGAGGTGCAGGTGAGTTTCGTTTTGTTATTTTGTTTTTTTAACACATCAACATGTAACTACGTATATATAATATTAATTCAGCAAGGATGCATAAACCGTGACTGTAAATAGTGAAAGTAAAGACTATTTTATATCATTGTTAGAATTTTTTTTTTTAAATAAATGTTATTTTTAACTTTTTATTCATCAAAGAAGAAAAAAAAAACAATGTTTCCACCGAAATTTTAATATTTTCAACATTGACAATAATAAAAGACTGTAGTGTGATGCTGACAATTCAGCTTTTGCCACAGAGGAATAAAATACATTTTAAAATAGAATAAAATTATTTTAAATTGTAATATTTCACAATATTATTATTTACTATATTTCTGATCAGGAACTTTCAGAAACAAATCTTTTGAAAGGTACTGTATACCACAAAATGTTAAATTTTTTTATTATAATAATTTGTATTATTATTATTGTCTTTTAAGAGAACTGAGGACCCGTCTTCATGAAAACTTGGAAGGAGCCATTTTATTTTTTTACTTGATCCATCAGTCCGCAACTGTCTTCCAGTGGATTTATTTTCATTCAACCGTGGTACGTTTGTTTAATAGAAGTTAAATGTCAAAAAAGGTTTCCTGCGTAACTTATTCTGTAAGCATTGTTCATCTTCTGATCTACTGGATGTTGTATATTTGTTGTACATGTTCCTTGTGTTTTATAAATAAAAACAAGAAACAGATCAGGTTTTGTTGATGTTTTTACTGGCATCATCTACAGTATCAGGGACATACAAGCATGCTGTTTATGCCATCACAGTCTAATCCTGGCATCAGGGCTGATGGCATTACCCCTGTGATATGGTATATGCTTTCATTCATTCATATTTATACATATAACCAATTGATCTTATAAGAGAAATATAAGACATGTCTATAGTCTCCAACAGAACAAAATATAAAAGTCTGTGCTGACGAAGGAATGTGAACCAAGAGCTGTATTTTGCATGGCAGTATAGATTATAATTTATGCTCTTTTTTTGCATTGATTATCTGTTATTTTCTGTACATTTCAGTACATTTTGGCAGGGTTGTAGCATTCACAACTTGTTCCCCGGTGAGGCTTTTCCACAGTACAGGAAAATTAGGCTTATTTTGTACAGGCAGTTAATAGTAATAAACATATTAAAGGAGTCTAACAGTGGGGTTATTCTGCCATGCAAGTCAAAAGACAATAAATGAACACCTTAAGTTTTCTGTGTTCTCATTTTTCCCAGTTAACACAGTTATAGAATTGTTTTACTGATTGTTTTCATTAACTTGTGCACCTCCAGGTAAAAACACAGAAAAAAGTACAAAAGCTGTCACTGGGGCGGTTCTCTTTCATATGTAAGGATGGGGTAATAACGCAACATAAAGCACTGAGGCTTTCCCCTGATTGCTGCCCGGAAAAAGATTCAAAGCTACAAGAGTGTCAAAAACGGCACCATCTGGTGGTTAGTTACAAATGAAAGCAGTCAAAAACCTGTGAAAAAAAAGCTTCATCAGATAAAGCAGCCACCACACACACTCGGTAGTTTTAAATGAGATCTATTAAGCAAAATTCACGTTTACCTGGTGTTTGAACATAAATGTGTGTCGGCAGTGTGCCTATAATGGTAAAAATCCACGACTCCTCTCTTTTAATCCCCATAAATCATCATAGGCATATACACTAGATGTCGCCTTCAGGTTCTAAGCATGCGTTAAAACCGCCGCCATCTTGGAACAGGGGTCTTTATAGGAAGTAGCTAGGTAATGTCGTCGTTTACCTGACTCAGTGAAACAATTAGCTAAGTAGATAAAGTTGTTGCCAAGTCACGCCCCGATACGGGGCTTCACTGAAGATTGTGCTCAGGAAATTGTGCTGTGTGATATGTTCCTCAAAGATTCAGTTTCATAAAAAAGAAAAAAAAAATCAGTGTCATATGTAACATCAATACTTATATGTACTATTTTACCGCCAGAGTGACCACTTTTGTAGCTTTTTTTGTGTGTGTAATCTCATTGCATTCTCATAAATGATCTGTCTAGTTGTGTGTTTTTTTTATTTTTATTTTAAATCTGTATCTTAAAGGTGCAGTAAGCAATTTCTAAGAAACACTGTTGAAAGTGGATCGGACCGAGAGCCACAACACACTTAGCCAATCAGCATTAGGAGGCGTGTCCACTCATCTTGGGGGAGGAGAGAGCGAAAGTGAGTGAGAGGGAGATTTGAAGAAAGACTGTAGATAGAGAGATAGCTGAGAGACATTACAAAAGAGAAAAGTTTAGATGATTACCACTGGAGAAAAAAGGGTTATGATCAGGGAGGAGTTTTAGGACCCGGGTTAATATTAGAAAAGCTTTCGAGAGCCAAGACTGAAGTGGGAAGATCTGAAACAGACGCAGAGGTTGAGTTGCTTCTGCTCCATACGTGAGTAACATCGGTTTTGCTATGTTTCATAGAACCAAGATATGCCGTTGTTGTAATGTTAGCTAACGACAAACTCTTGCTTGTATATACTCTTGTGTACTGTCTGTTTTTTGTTCTTCCTCGTCGTTCCTTAATCATTTTCACTTTATTTTGCTTCGCTTTAGCTATGATATTGAGACATCCACTCTTGCTTTGCGTCTTTGTGCATTTTGGGGGCGGAGCAATGAAGAAAGGTGTGTTTAATTGGGTTGATTTCAAATATCAACATTGTATTTCTCAGAATCACTTACTGCACCTTTAATTACACATAAAGAATAAAAGTCAAAGGCGACAGCTCATGAATCGACTCTAAGTAACAGGGGAATGGCAACAGCAGTAGTGATAATAGGATGGGGGCGTATCTGCAGGGACAGATTATGTCAGTATCAATTTATAAAATTTCTCTGAAAGGTCAGATGAGAAAGCTTTGGCATTACAGGGACAGAAAGAATGTTTACCTGACTTTACTATCATCTATTCCCCCACCAACACACACACACACACACACACATGCATACTGACTCTTTGTCTCCTTGTCTCTCTCTCTCTCTCTCTCTCTCTCTCTCTCTCTCTCTCTCTCTCACACACACATGCACTACCGTTCAAAGGTCTAAAATATCTTAAATGTAATTTATTCCTGTGGTGGCAAAGTTGAATTTTCAGCGTCATTACTGCAGTCTACAGTGTCTCACCACACTATCCTTCAGAAATCGGGATGTCGATTTGGTGCTCAAGATACATTTCTTATTTCTTATTTTTCCACGATTTTTTGAGAAATAGAAAAGTTCAAAATAACAGCATTTATTTGTCTTTGCTGTCACTTTTGATCAATTGTATGCTTCCTTGCTAAATAAAAGTATTGATTTCTTTCAAAAAATAAAAAATCTTGCAGACCCCAAACTTTTGAACGGTAGTGTGCACTGGATCTCCTTTTTCATCCTCCTACCTTGTCTTCTTCACAAGTGTCACCACATTTTTTTCCTTCTTGGCTTCTCCCACTTATTCTTAATCTGTTTTTGCTTCTGCTCTCTCTCTCTCTCTCTTTGCTCTTTCTGTGCATTCATGTATGAATGTCTGCAGAAGGTTTGAATAATGCAGGAGATTCCAAGTGGGAGGCAAAAGGAGAGATGTAGACAGAAACTGAAAGATATGGAGAGCATGTGACGTGTTCATTCTGATACAGGAGAAGAGCAGACATCTACATACTACATACACACAAACACACCCGAGGGTGCAAAATGTCTAAATGGAGAGACCTTATGATTGAAGAAAGGAGTATTTGGGAAATAGGTGGAGCTCATGATTGTGTTTTCTTCGTTCATTTTCTTGTTTGTTGCAGGTGGATCGGCTCAAGTGAAGAAATACACTAGATGAGGAAAGATAAAAAGGGAGAGTGTGAAAAAAGGTGCTCGATATTCCATTGCAAAAAGTGTCTGTTGTCGGTTCAGTAGCCATACATAGGGTATGCTCTAAAAAAGGCTGGGTTGTTGGGTCAAATATGGACACACCCAGCCTTTGGGTAAATTTATTAAATAAAATTTTTGACCCAACATTTGGTTTTGTCCATATTTGACCCAAAATTGGGTTAAAACATTTTTTAGAGTGTACCATTATGCATAACTGCCCTCAATGAATAATTCACCGTAATGATGCATTATGGAGCTTATGCGGAGTTGGTCCAGTCTGAGCTCTAAAGTCACGCCGGCGGTCGTTCTGAGAACCAGTACTGATGCCTCTAATAAAGCTAAACATCACTTAAAGAAACCTGAGCATCCCAGAATGCTCTACGTGCCCACGACAGGGGCAACATTCAAAACTACCTTCCTTTGCTAAAGATGTGTAAATAATGGTATTAGATCATGAATAAATAGTACATAATTTCTTGAATACGATAAAAATAATAAAATAAAAATGTCAAAACAATAAATCATCAAAGATCAAAGCTTTAAAATGTCTATATAAATCAGAAATCCAGTTAAATAATAATAAATGTTAATAACAGGTAATTGTGTTATTATAATGCAATATGATATATAATTGCCTTTGTAACAACTATAACTGACAGACGTTCTAGAGTAATAAGATAATAGGATATAATGGCAAAGTTGTCTGATCATTATGTGTAAAAGCATGCTTCAATTAACCCACTAAATGATTCGAAACTCACAGAAAATGATTCCAACGAAGAGGACTCCAATGACACCCATAATAATCATCATCTGAGGGAGATGATGAAAAAACAAAAAAATAAAATTACACAATTCATCCCTGACTCTACATTACAAGAAGGAAGACAGCAACACAAACACAATCACAAACATCCTGGTTATCGTTTAAGTGTATGTAAAATATATTTTAGGTGCCTGCTCGAGCAACTCAGGGACTGTGGGATATTCACGTTCCTGAGGAGTCGGAGGGCAAAGACACATGTGGATTTATTTCCAGTCTGATTCAGCAGCTATTCGGGAAAGAAAGTTTCTCTACACCACCAGCTATAGAGAGGGCTCACCGCTCTCCAATGCATCGGATCAAGGACAGCGCCAGGCCAAGGGTGATTGTGGTAAAGTGTCTCAGTCTCCGTGATAGGCACAGCTTGAGTATAATGGTGATTGTATCCATATATTCCCTGACTTTAGTGCTGCTTTGCTCAGCAAGCGACGTCAATTCGATGATATCAAGAAACAACTCAACAACGTAAATTGAAATATACTCTGATTTACCCGGCCACTCTCAGGATTATCCTCAATGGGAAACCTCATAACTCCAGCAGAAGCGAACTGTTTTCTACAAGGTGCTGTATAGGCCTAACGCTGACTGACTCTACTTATTCGACGGAACTTGCTGTCAAATGGCGTAATCTGTAAAATTGTGTAATTTAATTGCTTATAGATTTTTTTTTTCCTTATAATTTTTTTTCTTTTGAAGGTTCTGATTTGATTTAAGTAAAATTGTATTCTATAAGCCCTTGCTGATAAAAAGTTGAAGCATATTCCCCTTAGTTGTATGGTGAGATTTATTTATTTTTACAAGAATGTGCTTTCTATTGTTTTGTTCATATTGGGAGTTTAAAAAGTAAATAATGTAAATACAATATTTAGTAGACTATTTATTGGCAGATAGTCTGTTTCCTTTTTTCTTTTCTTTTTTCTCTTTCTTTTCATTGTTTTGGATCATGCAGTCTGTGCTTGTTTGTGTATGCTTGGAGAAACTAGTGTGGATGTATGTGTGTGTGTGTGTCTATGTGTGTTGCTCTTCCTCCAATCCCATGTCCCTCTCTCTTATCTACTTCTGAATGACCATGGGTAAAGGTTTATTAGTTATCCACTTAAATATTAGGAGTCTACCTCATAAAATTGATCTTCTTAGAGCATGGCTCACTTATAACAAACCTGCTGTTATTACTTTGTCTGAAACCTGGTTAAATAGTAATGTACGCGATGATGAAATAAGTCTCGATGGCTATAATGTATATAGAGCAGACAGAGGCAGTCGTGGAGTTGCTACTTATGTTTCTTCAAGTTTATCTTCTGAACTTATTATTGCTAGTGAAAGCCCCATGTACTTTGAATGCCTTTTTGTTAGAATATGTTTTCATCAAAATAAACGGTTGATCATAGGAAACATATACAGTATAGACCCCCTAACTCTCCGTCCGAATCAACTAATAATATTCTTCGCACTATTAATTCTTTAAATTGTTCTGACGAAATTATAGTATTGGGAGATTTCAATCGAAATTGGGTTGATAGGTCCTCTTTGAAAGAGAGGAATCAGTTTGAAAGCTTAAATCTTACTCAATTAATACAGGAGAGTGGTGGGAAACTCCAGGTCTCTCTTAGACTGGATCCTGGTTACGCATCCCAATAGAATTGCTGATTCAGGTGTTTTATCTGATTGCTTCAGTGATCATTCAGTTGTCTTTTGTATATGGAAAATAAGGTTACCTCGTCTACCACCAAAAATAATCAAGGTAAGACAATTTAAAAATATGAATAACGATGCATTTATTCAAGATCTGTTATGTATTAACTGGGACAGGATGGATTTAATTCCTTATTTTACATGTAAAAATACATTCTTAATAAATCCCTAAACAGAAATTTAAAAACATCCTCTACAAGGCAGTTTACTTTAATATTAGTCTAGATTCGGATCACTAACAAAAATCCTACTCATAAAGACAGTACACAAAGAGATGAATGATGTCCAAAGTTTCTCTGCATCAATCGGTAATTAGCAAAACCCAGAAGCTCCAGTTTACACATATTAAACTAATTAACACTAGCAGCTGTTCTGAGGGAAATCGCTGAGCACAGCATGAGCAATAAGCACTGACCTATTTACTTCTGCACGTTATTTCATTCACACTATATAGAGCTCTGAGTACAGTAGAATTATCTATATAGGCTACTATTATTAATATTTTGAAATCGTTTCTACAAGTATACGTTTTTCATCTAATATTTATATTTTATTTCAGCTTTATTATTATATTTTCAGAATGTCCCACCTTGCAGTTCTTCCACCAGTATTTGTTCTTGAGTTTGGCAGCACAGCTTTCGAACTGTGAAGCCCCGGCCTGTAGAGCATCTGCCCTGTCGTCTAGCTCAGACAGCTTCTGGTCTCGCTCCAGAACCTTATCCACATTCACACGCATGATATCCACCACCTGCAGACCACAAACACACAGAAGACATGAGCCAGGAAACATTGACACTGGACACTTGTGCTGCAAAAGCATTGATTCATTTAGGAAAGAAGTATACAGAAAGTCTGCAAATCTGCACGTCTATGTCCATCCATAGCTAATCCGTCCATAAACACTCACTCACCTCCTCCACTTGTGCTTGCGTCTGCTGTAGTCTGCGGTTGCTGGTGGTGTTTGGAGGGGGTGGAGGAGCGGTTCCTCCGGGGCCACCTGGGGCTCCAGGAGCACCTGCAGGGTTGGCATCATCTGCAGAAGACCTGAACATCCAAAGACAATCATGACACATAAAAACTGTTGACTGAATTTGTTTAACCCTTACAAAAATTAACCATTTGTATAACCCCAGTTGTAATTTAAATACCATTGTTAAACTATGGTTGGTTAAGCAAAACCATAGTTAATTTATGGTTACCATGGTTTAACTACAATAACCAATTTTTTTGGTTTTATTTGTTGTAAAACCATGGTTCATTTTCATAATATCTCTTATTTGATGTTCCAGTTATGTCGAACACAAGGTATGGCTTCCTAAAAGAGTTTACTACATTAATTTGTACATTCATTGCTCCTATTATTTTAAGGTCTAAATTTCTGGTCGACCGATATGGGTTTTTCGATGTCTACACAGGCTGATTATGTATACATGTAGGCTAATCAGGATAAAGGTTCAATGTTTATTATCCATTGGTTATTTGGTCTTTATAACAAGGGAGGTCTAGTTTATAGGCTATACTGGCCAACCAGAAAATGTAAGGCCTGGTTTTCACAGACAGGGCTTAGATTAAGCCAGGATTAGGTCTTAGTTCAGGATATTTAAGTAGCTTTTATAAACATGCAGAAGAAAAAACATACCTGGTGTGACAAAACAATGGCACTGACATATTGTAAGATAGATCAATGGAAGATGAGTTCAATTATACAGTTTAAACATGCATTTTAGCCTGGGACTAGCATTAAGCTTGAGTTTATGTGAAACAGGGGGTAAATATAAACATTTAATCGTGACAGTTTAGTGTTAGGCAACTGAGAGATCATCCATGACTCCAGAATCTCCAAAAAAATCGATAAAAAGTCACTCACACTCATGGGAAATTATTGAAAACTGTTTAGCTACAAAGTTAAGTTACGTATCGTAACGTTAGCAAAAAAATAAATAAAAAATAGGCTATATGTCTGCGAAAATACTTACATTCTCTTTCAGAGTACCTCACCGAAAGGAAAAGAGTCAAATGGTGATACAATTAAAATGAAAACAGCGAGGAAGCGGTTGAAATGTTTAAATTAGGAAGGCTGATGTGCAGGGTTGAAGCGGCTTGCTGCTGATGCAGGATCCCCGCGCGACTCATCAGTGCGATTGGCGCATTATCGAGGCACGCGCTGGACAGAAGCGGTCGCGTGCTCGGACGCACGAGCACATAAATCCTTTTCAGTTTTCTCTACAAAAAGTTACAAATTTCAACGTGAATTAGAAAAACACAATGGCTAATTATAACATACAGAATTCAGGCTAATTTTGAGTGCTCTCACTGGATTCTGTTCTTCAGGCTGGTTTAGTGCAGTAAATGTGCGCGCGCTGCGCTCCTGCACTGCGTCGCTACTGAATCTGAACTCATGAAGAGGATGATGATGATGATGCGCTGCGTGTTTTCACTGCCCCCATCCTCCCTCTCCCTCTCCCTCTCCCTCTCCCTCTCCTCTCTCTGTGTACTGCGGTACTTCAGTGAGTTCAGTGTGCTGAGTCGGCTTTTTCTTTCTAAGGGGACGTTTCTTCTCTCTGAAAACTGGTTTCTCCACATACAGTTCTCAAGTCCTGCGAGTGTGGGTCGCATAGGCCTGGTTTCACAGATATATATTGCATTTTAAATAATAGAACATTTCTCAGTGATCGTATAAAACAAAATTCCATTTTTCTCGGTTTAATGAAAACCTGACATCTACACATTTTCCAAAGTGGACTATTTAGGCTGCTTCATTAAAAATGTGACATTTAGACGTTTTCTTCGGCGTGGATCCAGGCAAATGAATCCTTTTCACCTTGAAATTAATAAATGTTGTTGTTTTGTTTTTTTTTTTGTTGTTGTTTTTTTTTTTTTTTTTGCTTTTTAAATAATAGA
>NW_024121307.1:126827-189626 GCF_016745375.1 Pimephales promelas | reverse complement strand
TATTTTTTTTTTTTTTGCATTTTCGATAACAGAGCTTTGCCTGTCTAACGGAGAAGTGCCTGTCTTTCTAGTAAATAGATGCACGTCACGGAGTACTACAGTGGCGTAGGTCGTAGGGCGTGAGTGAAGTTAGATGCGCTCGACCTGAGTTCGAATCTACTTTGCCTGCCTAACTCTCTCTCTTCTCTTTCCCAACACACATGAGATGTAAAATGTATAATGTAAAATGTATAACCTAACATAAAGGGCTCTAGTGTTATATTTTGCCAACAATATTAAAAATATTTAATATTAAAATATTAAAAACTAAAATCGAATCCATGATATGGCTTTTTGCCTATATAAAACAGCACAAATTTTGCTGGTGATTTAAAGAAAAGTGTGCACTTTGCTCACGCGATCAGCATGGTTATATATCTGGTATTTTTCTCCTAAATAAAAAGCTTACGGGTTTATTTCTTGCAAGTGTAGAAATATGATAAAAGTATTTTAATTTTCCTATAGTGTAATGTTGACTAAAATATACTTTTGAAATATGAATTTTCATTATATAGTCACATTTAGGCTATATGGATTTTACATCATAGGAATAATTATATAAATCATTATTACATTATTATAATAATTGTTTTGATCTTAAAACACCATTTGATAATGTAATGTAGACTGAGACTCAACTAAAAGATGTTTGAGCCCTCTTTGTTGTCCTGGTACAAATCAATGCTTTTTCTTTGTTCAACAAGCAGTTCATGGTTGAAGCTCTTAAAGTCCCCGTGAAATCAAAATTGAACCTATTTACTTTGTTAGCGCATATTACTAGTCTTGTGGTGAACAATTAATCCGTGCAAGTGAATATATATTAAAAAAATGTTTTACCTTAGTAATCTTTAATCAAAATCTGAAAAGTTACTTCCGGTCTGGAATGGTTTCTTTTTCTGATGACGTAGGTTTCACAGTTTGGGTGGGGAAACGCTTAACCACTCCCCTCAAACCGTTAGTTTGCTATGAGCGAGAGATGGAGAGGAGGAGCGCTAGAGTAAAACCCTGCCCTCTGTTCAATATTCCGTTTCACTTGAAAAATACGTCACAGCACTGGAGAAAAATCGTTTGCAACTTCCGGTTCACGGGGCTTTAATTTTGATCTCTCAAAGAGCACGAGATTGATGCATTTAACCTTAAAATGTAAAAAATTTTCTAACGGGGGAGCATAGTCCACCCAACATAGTTTAACAAATTTGTTAATATCTTTAAGGTTGCCTTTTTTACTGCTGGCTGGGGAACGTACTGATGAAAATTAGCTCTTTTAGCTAACTCGGGTACATTTTCATTGTTCTAATGTACACTGCCCCCTTACAAATAACTAATTAAATAAATAAAATGAAGAGAGAGGGGGAGCGTATATGGGTGTAAAATGTGGGTGGTGGCAGTGGGGCTCATTGGGTGCTCAGCACCCCTAAAGCTCTGACCCTAGAATCGCCCCTGGGCTGCTGTATAAATGAAAATGAATATTTCAAAAGTATATTTTACTTACACTATTGTATAGGAAAATTACAATAGTTTTGTCCTAATTTCTTCACTTGCAAGAAATAAACCCTTGAGCTTTTATTTTGGAGAAAACACCAGTGAGAAGAGAGAGTAAAAGCCGGATTCGAACTCGGGACGAACGCGCCAAAGTTTGCTATCAGCACCTCACGCCCTCGCCCTACGCCACTGTAGATATTTAGTGAAAGATATCTTTTTTGCTAGAAAGACAGGCACGTAGTGCAAATGTACGCTCTCAACTCACGTTCAAGGTCATAGGCAGCGCAGCGTCTCTCTCTGCATCGCAAAAGCCCGTGTTGACAGTTTGTTAATATAAAGCGGGAGATTACCAGATACAGTATTTTGCTCGTGCCCTGTGGATGTTGTAGCCTAGGCAACTGTATCACGTGCCGTTTGAACTGACGCGCTACTGCGTTCTGTCACATTTAAAAGCCGCAAACGCTCCATATCAGGAGTAAACTTCTCTGTAGTCTGTCGGTGTCGGTGTCATCTTTTTCCGCGATTTTTCTCTGCGTCCAGTCAGTAGTTAAGAGCCTGAACTTGCTTATAGTAATACAAAAAAAAAAAAAAATACAGCCCAGAAGAATGTCTAATTTAGCGTGAGATTTCTATGTTGAGCGTGAGACCGTGAGATTGAGGCTGAATGCGTGAGTGTCACGCCAGATGCGTGAGAGTTGGCAACCCTGAGTATGGCGCACGCAACTTATCCATTGTAGCATCGATGAATCTGTGATGGACTGTGTGGTCTGTTGAAGAAAGCTGTTGACTCCCACTTATCTGAATTACTTACACCTGGCTTGACATAGCTGCTCCTGCTGAGCCTGGTTTGGCCTTTGTGAAACTCATAAAGCCAGGATGCACTGATCACACTAGGTCAAGCCCAGCTTTATCTCTTATCCTGGATTTCTAAATTCTGCTTTTGTGAAACAGCCCTCAGGGGCCACTCGTTTAAAATAATAACAAAAGACGTACTTTGATGACGTCGGGAAAGAGCGTGGGCTCACGGGAGTTGTTGTCGCTGTCATTAGGCTTGTTTGAGATGCGCCTCGCCTCGCCTGCAATGTAGTCGAGAGTAGGCGGCTGCAGTTAGAGGAGGAGTGAAAAAAGCCAAGCCGGACAGAGAGTCAAGCCGGACAGATCTCGGTTCTCGCAGTGGGTCTGACACCTGTGAGATCAAAGACTGATATCGCGGGATTCACGGGATTCACGCTCGTGCACGTGTTGCTAATTCTCATTGTCCAAAAGGTTTTTTTGTAATTTTTCTTTATCATATAAACACATTCTTTTTGGATTCTATATCAAAGACAAAAATTTAATTAATGCATGTTTTTGTATAAACCTTCTTTTATATATTGGAAAATTTCATATCCATAAAGCTAAATATATGAACAGTAAACCCCACTTTAGCTTTTTCAAAGAAGAATTGAAGATGTAGGCTATTTAAATACAATTTCAACATCTCTCAATAAGAAAGCAGTGAAAACATCCAAAATTTGTACCATGTTTAATATTCTTCCTTAATGTTTTATTTTTTTCTTGTATGCCCTCATCTCTCTTTCCTTCTCTCTTTTTTTTCTTTAAGACTAATGTAAAATAGTGTTATTTCTTTTCATATCTCCTCTCTTAATGTATTTGGTACCATAATGTCTCCTTGTTTTGATAGATTGTTTACTACTTGTATGTCTTGACTTGTTCTGTTTATTAACATTGCATTATTAAAAAAAAATTAATTTTAAGTTCTGTTGCTTTTATATGAAAATAAATATAACGAACAAGACACACAAAATACTTGTTATTTAATTACATTCCAAATGTGTTTATCAATATTTTTTTCTTTAATACAGACATGTGTTTTTATATATTGTTTTAATAAAAATATCATGTGCATAAAAATATCATATGTGACATCACATAATAACCCATATGGCACTGTCGGAGAGTTTATTCACCCATAACAAATATACATACACATAAAACATGATATCAGAGTTTTAAAATCAAACATGTTAAAAGAGAAAAATACATCACGGTTGTTTAAACCAATGAGAATTAAGCTGTGTCGTCAGCAAGTCGTTTCCCATCATGCTTTTGATCAGCGCAGTCGGTGGAGAGCAACTGCGCGCGACTGCAGAATCCGACAGGTGCGCCTTGCGCTCGCGAGAGTTTTTTGACATACGTCGACATGACATCAGAGCCAGGCGGACCGTTCTCGGACACATTTCTAACCGGCATGCATCTCGCGCTGATCACCGGTGATCGGTTCTGCGCAGATTTTGCTCATCTCAAACAAGCCTAATGACAACCAGCTCAGCTCATGACATCATCGTTTCACAAAATATACGGATATACGGCATCTCTCTGTAGATTGAAGCCCCGTTCACACCGCCAGCGATTTTGTCGCTGTGTGTCGCTAGGCTCTGTACTGTGATGTCGCTTGTGGGCGTTCGTAGTGCTGTCGCTCTTGTGTTATTGGTAGACTGCACGTCTGGCCATACAAAAGACCATCACAAGTGATATATAATTTTAATTTGACTGGGAATAAATTACTTTTAAGGCTAAAAAGAAACCATATGCTGTTGGGAGAGTGTTTTTATATCTCCAGAGCTGTGTTCAGTGGATTAAATCATTTAATAGATAAACGATCGATCAATGAACAAATTAAACTTACTCATACTGTCACAAATTATAAAAACGTCATTCGAATTTGACAGATAATCAATTTTCTTGTCCCTAATAGTCAACGTAATGCAGGGGAAATTGTAAAATGAACTGCAGAAGTGCTAACGTGCATCATATAATTACAACACTCGAACTATAACGTTAAATGTATGAATTAAACTCACTGTCGAGTTTCTTTTCCATGCATCATTTTATTATCCATGTATGTGGTTACAGTCAAATCATATAAAACAGTGAAATCGTCCTCAAACTCTTTCTTTCTGTCTTGCCTGCACTGCACTCGAGACGGTGACGTGAGCTGAGCTCCACTGAAAGTCTTCTTTCCTATTGGTTGTCGCTCGCGAAAATCGCTTCTCATTTGCATAAAGTTGAAAATTCTCAACTTTTGTCGCTTGTCTCTTGTCGCTTGACATGCCCACATTCTGTCGCCAACGGTCACTGTCGCTCGTGTCGCCGGATGTCGCCAGCGCTCCATTGAAATGAATGGGATCCTGTCGCTTTGTCGCTGCGTGTCGCTGGCGGTGTGAACGGGGCTTTAGCTTGTCAAGAAGCTTTAAATGCAACCCCAATGTTTACCTGTGTCATGCTTCTCCTGTCCCAAACCCTTCTCGGGTCATATTTTTCAGGTACGTTTGAGCTTTAGCTAATGAGCTGGCTGTAGCAGCAGAACGTGCAGGCAAAGCGTAATCGTGGTCCATAACTATAATACAGACGAATATAAATATTAATATTACGCTACTTCAATGAATGACCTATTTTAGAACATTTTTCATATATAGAGCGCACCGGATTATAAAGCACATAAGATACTGCAGTCTAACGTTGGACTGGGTTTGCGTTATTCATCCTCTATGTGCTAAAGGCTAAAGGGAATGTAGTAAGTGCGCGGCGCCGGAGGTGAGGCGTTTATTTAGTAAGCATGAGAGAGCTGAAGCGGGCATGTACATTCACAGCCTGACTCATATGAGTATTCAATGTGCGAGGCTCGCTAACAGCAACAGTTGGCTGTTTTGAATGAGACGACACGGTTACTGTGAACGGGGAGCGCTTTATGCACGAGGAGCAGCACTGGGGACAGTGTGTCTGTTAAGAGTGAGCGCTTGTGAGCGGGCACGTAATTTACACACATAAAAATACGTACTACTTTTTTTTATTCGTCATTTTCTTTGCTTTATTGGCGGTAGTCCAGTGTTCCCCTTTGTGTTTGGCGGTTTCGAAAAATGTTCTGTTTTGAAATGTTAAAAATCACAGCTTCATCGGAATGTTACGAAACTTGGTGACTTTTATGGCATTGGGTATGTGAACACACAAAAAAAATTGAGGTCATGATCCGAGCAGGCTAAGTGGTCGTAAAAAAAATAGTCACACTTGTGCTCTTCGGTCAAAAATGACCGACCATAGGAAATGAATGGGAAATTGACAAAAACACAAAAACTTTGAGAATTTTTGTGTGTACAATCTACAAATCGGCCACGATGCAGAAAAAAAGTGCTCAGCATTGAAGGGGTGACACTGTAAAACATCAAGAGTGCAAAACAGACATACCCACCCCTACGCACACACATACACACACACTTTTATACACAAAAACACCAATAAATTGTGATTAAAGAAATCTGTTTTGAACATTTAAAAATCACAGCTTCTTCAGAAAATTACGAAACTTGGTGACTTTTATGGCATTGGGTATGTGAACACACAAAAAAATTGAGGTCATGATTCGAACAATTTAAGTGGTCGTAAAAAAATGAGTCACACTTTTGCTCTTCTGTCAAAAATGACAACCCATAGGAAATGAATGGGAAATTGATACAAAAAAAATTCTCTGAATTTTTGTATGTACAATCTACAAATCGGCCACACTTCTAAAAAAAAAAGTACACCGCAAGAAAGGGGTGACACTCTACAACATCTAGAGTGCAAAACAGACACACCCACCAACACACACACACACACACACACACACACACACACACATACAAACACACTTTTATACACATACACACCAATAAATTTTGATTACAAAAAGTATGTTTTGAATTTTTAAAAATCACAGCTTCATCGCGATGTTACGAAACTTGGTGACTTTTATGGCATTATGTATGTGAACATGATCTGAGCATGCTAAGTGGTCTTAAAAAAAATAGTCACACTTGTGGTCTTTGGTCAAAAATGACCCCATAGGAAATGAATAGGAAATTGTAAAAAAAAAAAGAAAAAAAATTGTGAATATTTGTTTTTTGTCATTTTTTTATAAGAAATAGTTTTTGAGATTGTTTCAACTATACAAATCCACCACCAACAACAAACAAAAATGTGTTCATAAACAGCTGGGGAATTCACATGCCTCTCAATAGAGAGCTGTACATGCCATCAAGTGGTTACACCATGATTCTACGCTTTTTCTCTATACTGTAACCAGATGGTGCTAATTTTCTTCAAAAAATATTTTTTTTCCTGAAGGCCTAGACTCTATATTAAACTAAAATACTGCATTAATATTTTTTTGAAGAAAATAATATATATATATAGAAAATAATATATTTCTATGGCAAAAATAAACCATAAATATTGCATACATATTAATACATTCATTTAAATTGTCTCAAAATACTAAATTAAAAAGAATAAATATTATAGAACAAAAATAAATTGCATTGGTTTTACTGGAACGGAGAAAGTTTCATTTTTAGGTGTCCGGTCACTTTTGACCGGGAAGATAACAAGTGTGACTCCGAAACGAAGAGCACCTGAGGGTTAAACGTTCTTAGGACGTTCGCAGGACGTTCACAGGACGTCGCGGGTGACGTTCGCGGGACGTTCACATGACGTCGCGGGGGACGTTTGCGGGACGTTCAGCAAACATTCGGGGACTTTTCAGACATCTAGTGAACTTTAACGTTCACTAGACGTCTTTTTAACATATTATAGTCTCATAACACACATTTTAACTACCCAAGGAACAAACATACAACAAGGAATATCAGGAAACAAAATACTTTTATTTTCATTATCAATAGAGCGTGTGTGTTTGCCCGTCCGGTTGCCAGGTTCAGATGATAGTCAGTTCAACTCTGCTATCGGAGCAGGGCATCAGCACGAACGATCTAGGAACACAACAAACCATTTGTCACATAGCCAAGTTATTTTGTTGCTGCTGAAATCACAGAATTTATTTATCAATATTTATTAACCATTGAGCTAGTTTCAGCCGTGTAAGTGACGTCATCGATTAACAGTTATAAAACGTAACGTTTTTAGCTCACTTCCAAGCAAAATATTTAGGCTACAAAAATATCAAAACCTCTCATCAACACATAAAATGTGATTAAAAGCCCAAATATTCATAAACAAAAGCTCAAGCTATAAAGTTAGCCTAATGTTAACTCTTCTGAAAACGGTAGTGATGCTAATGGACTTTTTCGAAGACACTTACCCATTTCTATAAAGTAAATATTAAACAGAAGCGTGTCAGTTACAATTAAGAGAAGTGTCAAGAACAGCCGTGTGTATTATTTGTGTGATTTTAGAGACTAAACTCACCTGAAAGCAGTGAAAACAGGGAGAGTCGGAGTTTTGCTGTCTGCACTGGTGATGCTCCGTTTCCATGGCAACTCAACTTCACGCGCATGCCGGTTAAAACGCATCAAACATAAACTAGAATTAGAACCTACTTGAATAAAAATATCATTATTAAAGCATGAATATAAAACTTATTTTGAAGTTATGACCCGTTCCTAGGTGCAACTTATCATTCAATGGCACTTTTAATTCAGATTTTTTTATTATTGTTTTTGCGAACACTCAAGCCTCATATCATATTTCATTTGAACATGTGCTAAAAATGGCCATAGGCAGTTTTTTTTTAGCCTGACTACGTCAGACTTCCTACTTTCGCTAATTTCATTTTGCTCCTGTAGTGAGTCTGAGATAGCGGCCTATCTTTCAGTTTTCCACCGGCCTGAAAACAGCCGGCCAATCAACGAACAGAGGGTGGGCTGAGAGCCGTGACGTAGACGCTAAGCGCCAAGGTTTACATTGTAGGTTAGAGAAATCGAAAACCGAAACAACCGCAGAAATGGGAAACAAGACACGGGATGCAATTCGCTCGTTTACAAAGGTCGTTTACAGCCATGTTCACTCCGGTATTTCGCTCGCATCATCGGTGTTTACAGCTAGGACCGGCGCGTGCACTTCTGCCGCTCTAGGCAAAAAACAATTTTGCTGCCCCTCTATTTGCAACGTATACCAGCAAAAACCAGCATGCTTTGCCATTATGTAGCTTGCACAACGCGCATACACTTTTGATTCTCTCATCAACACAGATGCAGCCGTTTTTATTTTTTGCAAATCATTATAATAAGGAAAAATATTAACACTTCAAGCTTAGGCATTTAGGCTACCCAATTTTTTCAGTAATTGTAGTAATGACGGATCAGACCTGTTTGGCCATAACTATATGCATATTTATAAGGACATAACTTACCCCCATTCAACGTCAGTTCTCCGCCGTTCTTTTACGGCCATGACAAGAAAGTCGGTCTCCTCGGCTGTGAACGCTCCTGGTGCGCTCTTATTATCATATTATTATTATCATAATAATAATCCACCATATTTCGTGTCGACATCCTGCTGCATTAGTCCCAGATATGTGATTCATGAACGATCTGTTCATTGTGTATGTCACGTGACAAATGAACCTAAGACTCGGAAGGTAAAGTGATTATTTATGTTCCCTGTAAATAATTTTTTACTGCATTATGATTTCTTAATTCAGAATATGATCAACATTGCGTAGGTGGATGTGATCGGGGAATTTGGCAGTTAATATTATAACATTAAGCCACTTAAATAAACGAAATGACTCGAATGACTCAGAAAATCAGTAAAATTAACTTCCTATTCATGACTTGCGAGAGCAGGGGCTCGTCCTCACGCCGCTGCGGGGCAGCGGAAGCTAAATCAGTCATGACTCGTGAGAGCGGGGCACGCCGATGTTGCGGGGCGGCCGCAACTCAGTAATTCATATAAATAACCTAGTTTGTGAATTGTTCATTCCCGGTTGGCACACATTTTGCAGCCCTTACAAAAGCGTCACTCCCTGTTTACAGTGGAAGTTCGACGCATAATGTCTCGATGCGGCCGTGTCGGCGCATAACATACGTCATAAATAAACTTGTCTGATTGGCTTACGGGTAACCAATGATTTTAAACTTCAGAGAAGCGCCCCCTTGCGAGAGAGAAAACACTTCTCTATTATGCCATTCCAGACTCTGTCTACGAAGCAAAGTGAAGTAGCAGAGTCTGGTATTACCAGGCTAGTATTTTTTATACCACCAACACTTATTATGTTTTTATGGTTTATTTGCACTAGCCATAATGTCAAAATGTAAAGTGCACGTCCTCAGAATGTCCCCCAGCGAACGTTAAACCGGACCAAATGCGGACGTCTTCAGAATGTCCCCCGGCGAACGTTATAAACCGGACCAAATGCGGACATGCTCCGAACGTCCCCCAGCGAACGTTATGGACCGGACCAAATGCGGATGTCCTCCGAACGTCCCCCAGCGAACGTTATGAACCGGACCAAATGCGGACGTCCTCCGAACGTCCCCCAGCGAACATTATGAACCGGACCAAATGCGGACGTCCTCGGAATGTCCCCTAGCGAACGTTATAAACCGGACCAAATGCAGACGTCCTCCGAACGTCCCCCAGTGAACGTTATGAACCGGACCAAATGCGAACGTCCTCGGAATGTCCCCTAGCGAACGTTATAAACCGGACCAAATGCGGACGTCCTCCAAACGTCCCCCAGCGAACGTTATGAACCGGACCAGATCCGGACCTAATTAGACGTTTGCAACGTCCGGAGGACGTCCCCTCCCAGATAGCAAACTGACATTGAAACAACGTGGAAACATGACATCGAAACAACGTTGATCTGACATTGTTTTGCTCATCGAATTAACGTTGAACCAACGGAAAATCAACTTGAAATTAAAGCTGCAAGCAGCGATGGGCGGGCCCTCGCACCTGTAGCACGTCGGGGTGTGAGGCAGCCGCGTTGCATATTCTGGAGCTCAGCCGGTGCGGCTGTGAATTTGCTACGCATACAAATCACCAAAAAATTGACGTAAAATTCAAAATGGTCACTTCCTGTTGCCAGCAGGTGGAGCTATGACTGCAGTCTAATTTCGGCATGTACATGTGTTCAGGGCGGGACTCTAGTATAACGTATAAAATTGCCCGCAGGTCTCAGGATGTACACTGAAGTTACAACAACTTCCAATTTCATGGCGAATCATCGACGCCACGGACACGCCCATTGACCAAAACGCGCAGATAGCACAACTTTACATCGTCAATGCCTTTAGAAGGCACAGCAGAAATTTGAAGTTGATCTGACTAAATCCCTAGGAGGAGTTCGTTAAAGTATATAATGAGTAAATCATCCAAAAATGGCGGTAAAATTAGAAATGGCCTACTTCCTGTTGAGTTTAGGGCATTGCTCCAGGAGACTTTTCTGTGCGTCTGGACATGGTAGATGTACCACAGAAATGTCGTACATGTCGGTCAAACATGCGGCCCGGGCTTCTTCGTTAAATGTCACTTCCTGTTGCCAGCAGGTGGCGCTATGACTGTGGGTGAATGTCGGCATGTAGATTTGTTCAGGGCGGGACTCTTGTCAAATGTGTAAAATTTCGTGCAGATCTGCACAACGCGCAGATAGCACAACTTTACATCGTCAATGCCTTTAGAAGGCACAGCAGAAATTTGAAGTCGATCCGACTAAATCCCTAGGAGGAGTTCGTTAAAGTACGGAGTGTGTAAATCGTCCAAAAATGGCCACCAAATTCAAAATGGCGGACTTCCTGTCGAGTTAAGGGTATGGGTTCTTGAGGCTTTTTTGTGCATCTTGATATGATACACGTCCCCACCAAATTTCGTGCATGTAGGTTGAACGTGGACGAGGGGCTAATTTTTTCCAATTTTCTAGGTGGCGCTAGCATGCCATTTTGCCACGCCCATCCGCGAAACCCACAATTACGAAATTTTTCACCAGTCCTGACATGCGTGCCTATTTTGGTGAGTTTTTGAGCATGTTGCGGCCCCGAAAATGGCGCTTACTTTGCAGAAAAAAGAAAAAAAATTAAAGCTGCAAGCAGCGATGGGCGGCCTCCCACCTGTAGCACGTCGGGGTGTGAGGCGACCGCGTTGCATATTCTGTGGCTCAGCCGGTGCGGCTGTGAATTTGGTTCGCTGCTTTGTTAAAAGTCACTTTCTGTTGCCAGCAGGTGGCGCTATGACTTAGGGTGAATGTGGGCATGTAGATTTGTTCAGGGCGGGACTCTTGTCAAATGTGTCAAATTTCGTTCAGATCTGGGCATTTACAGCCAAGTTACTACAACTTCCTGTTTCATGGCGAATCATCGACGCCACGGACATGCCCATCGATGAAAACGCGCAGAGAGCACAACTTCACATCGTCAATGCCTTTAGAAGGCACAGCAGAAATTTGAAGTCGATCCAACTAAATCCCTAGGTGGAGTTTGTTAAAGTACGTAATGAGTAAATCATCCCAAAATGGCGGTAAAATTAGAAATGGCCCACTTCCTGTTGAGTTTAGGGCAACGCTCCAAGAGACTTTTCTGTGTGTCTGGACATGGTAGATGTACCACAGAAAATTCGTACATGTCGGTCAAACATGCGACGGGTACTGCTTCGTTAAAGGTCACTTCCTGCTGTCACTAGGTGGCGCTATGACTGTGGGTGAATGTCGGCATGTAGATTTGTTCAGGGCGGGACTCTTGTCAAATGTGTAAAATTTTGTGCAGATCTGGGCATTTACAGCCAAGTTACTACAACTTCCTGTTTCATGGCGAATCTTCGACGCCACGGACACGCCCATCGACGAAAACGTGCAGATAGCACAACTTTACATCGTCAATGCCTTTAAAAGGCACAGCAGAAATTTGAAGTCGATCCAACTAAATCCCTAGGTGGAGTTTGTTAAAGTACGTAATGAGTAAATCATCCCAAAATGGCGGTAAAATTAGAAATGGCTGACTTCCTGTTGAGTTTAGGGCAACGCTCCAAGAGACTTTTCTGTGTGTCTGGACATGGTAGATGTACCACAGAAATTTCGTACATGTCGGTCAAACATGCGACGGGTACTGCTTCGTTAAAGGTCACGTCCTGCTGTCACTAGGTGGCGCTATGACTGTGGGTGAATGTCGGCATGTAGATTTGTTCAGGGCGGGACTCTTGTCAAATGTGTAAAATTTTGTGCAGATCTGGGCATTTACAGCCAAGTTACTACAACTTCCTGTTTCATGGCGAATCATCGACGCCACGGACACGGCCATTGACGAAAACGCGCAGATAGCACAACTTTACATCGTCAATGCCTTTAGAAGGCACAGCAGAAATGTGAAAGCGATCCGACTAAAGCCCTAGGAGGAGTTAGTTAAAGTACGTAATGAGTAAATCATCCAAAAATGGCGGTAAAATTCGAAATGGCCGACTTCCTGTTGAGTTTAGGGCATCGCTCCAAGAGACTTTTCAGTGCGTCTGGACATGGTAAATGTGCCACAGAAATTTCGTAGATGTCGGTCAAACATGCGACGGGGGCTGCTTCGTTAAAGGTCACTTCCTGTTGCCAGCAGGTGGCGCTATTACTGTGGGTGAATGTCAGCATGTAGATTTGTTCAGGGCGTGACTCTTGTCAAATGTGTAAAATTTCGTGCAGATCTGGGCATTTACAGCCAAGTTACTATAACTTCCTGTTTCATGGCGCATCATCGACGCCACGGACACGCCCATCGACGAAAATGCGCAGATAGCACAACTTTACATCGTCAATGCCTTTAGAAGGCACAGCAGAAATTTGAAGTCGATCCGACTAAATCCCTAGGAGGAGTTAGTTAAAGTACTGAGTGTGTAAATCGTCCCAAAATGGGCGCCAAATTCAAAATGGCCGACTTCCTGTTGAGTTTAGGGTATGGGTTCTTGAGGCTTTTTTGTGCGTCTTGATATGATACACGTCCCCACCAAATTTTGTGTTTGTAGGTTGAACGTGGACGAGGGGCTAATTTTTTCCAATTTTCTAGGTGGCGCTAGGGAGCCATTTTGCCACGCCCATCCACGAAACCCACAAAATACAAAATTTTTCACCAGTCCTGACATGCGTGCCAAATTGGGTGAGTTTTTGAGCATGTTGAGGCCCCGAAAATGGCGCTTACTTTGCAGAAAAAAGAAAAAAGAAAATATAGCTGCGAGCAGCGATGGCGGGCCCAAGCCGGTGGCACCGCAACCCCGGTTCCTTTAGTTACCTAAAGGCACCCGGGTGGCGGTGCCGAAGGCTTTGGCCCTTTTATGATTAATTGTTAAAACGGCTTGCCATACTCTGTCATTTCGACTAGTTACAATTATGTTACAGATATCTTAAATGATAATACAAACTATCCAAAATGTAATTACGAATAGACAGAAAGACGTTGTTGATATCTACAATGTTAATTCCGGATAGGCAAACTTTGCATTTAAATGTTAAAAGGGCTTGCCATACAGGGACGTAGGCTCAGAGAGAGGCTCACCATATTCAAACCAAAATATCTGACTTCCTCTTGGTCCGAGCTAATGACTATGTATAGAAAGTTGTCCGGCTTGAGGAGTTCAATGTATATAACGATTTTTGTAACTGTAGATAAAACTAACAACCCCACTTTTGTCAAAAGGTGGCGCTATTTAGTCCTTGCACCATGCCCGTTTCTGAAACTTTGCACATGTCTACTGGATAATAAATGTGATGTATCTGTTGAGTTTCAAGCAATTTCAATTTCAATTTCAATTTGACTGTTGAAAAGAAGTGCGCCGATTAGATACTCAGGATTGGTATCGGCTCTGACACTGCCATCTTTGACGAGGCTGATTCAAATTCTATATTGTGCATATACTATTCTATGTTAGGCACAAAGGCACAAAAACTTTCTAAAGTACCATAAAGTTTTTGTGTACTGTATTATAAGTGTTCTGAAGCTATTATGTGATATAGAAATTAATATTTCATTCTCCATTCAGCATTCAAACAGCACGTCACATTCGGTTACAGTCAATGATAAAACGATCTTCAATGATTCAATGTTAATCCTATTATACTGGATCTTTAAGATAAAGGTCTAAAGGTCTATATTTTCGAATGAAGAAACTTTTTCTTGCTGGACTTTATTGCTGTAACTTAATCGTGTTACTTTCTACCGGGTGTCGGACGCTGTCGGTTAGATCACAACACTAGAGTCAGAGCACTATAATTGTTCTTCACGCACACAGTAACTGAAATTTAAAACCTTTAAAAGAAAAGGCTCAATAAACTATTGCATAGATAGATAATGTATAATACACTGTTCATAAATATGTATTTCCTTTGTGCTTTGAACTTTTCAATACGGACTCACTGCGCTGTAACTTCATGTGGCTTCAAGCACATCATTCTCCGCTCGGGATGCACATAAGTGCTTTGTGCTGCACCGTATTGGAGCCGTAATATCATAATGCAGTGACGTAATGACAGATTATTAATTGCCTTTCAATTATATGTTGCTGCGTCATTAAACATCTGTCCTATGCATTTCAAACATTTATAGCAGCCATGGCTATATTTTTTTATGATTTTTGTTATCTTGTTTTTCATGAATGTATTTTTCAAAAATAAGAGCAATGTGTATTATCTATTATTAATATGGTTTATAATAGCATTTTTGTCATAGATTATGACAAAGTAATCATATGATCCACCAGCGAGGAACCAGCAGAACAGAGTGAACATTCTTTCTGTTTAGTTCAATCCTACTTAATAGGAATTTATTTAAAATGCTCGCTCTACTCCACACCATTAATGTCTTGTGCGGACATCCGTATTTCGACTTTCGGTTTTAAGTAAGCGATTTAAAAGCTCCCAAGTCCCAGCGGAGTCACACGTTGATTAACCGGTGGGAATATACACAATAGGCCTACCTGATATTGAACACAAGAGGGCAGTATAGCACTACGTATGACTCAGATTATTATTTTTTTATGAATTTTACAACAATTCTGGCTGTTTTTGAACGTAAACATAATTCTTAAATGAAAAAAAGGAAAAATTGGGGAAGTTATAATATTTGTATAATTTAATTTAGAAACAAATGATGTATAATTACATTTTTAGAAGATATGAGGCTTTTAGTGTTTACTTTTTTGACATTACTTTAATCTTTTGCCATAGTTGCACATGTCTACTGGCTAATAAATGTGATGTATCTGTTGAGTTTCAAGCAATTTCAAGCATGCTAAGAGTCCCAAAAGCATCAAAAAAGAATGTTAAAGTTTGATTCGTTGCCACGGCAACAGTATCAAAGATATCAAAAATTCATTCACAGGTCTACATCTGCCGTGTATTTACATTATACAGATGAAGTTTGAAGCAAATCGGTTAAAAATAAGAGAGTGGTTTCAAAGCATTTTGAAAGTGACACACTTCCTGCTGCCAGTTGGTGGCGCTATAATTTTGACTCACAATAGTCACATCCATGTGATCGGTCTCTTACAGCGAAAACACTGCTGAAGTTTCATCAAGATCAGTTAATGTATGCTGAAGTTATAACACACATCCTGTTTCATGTTTCTCGCCATAATTTCGTTTCCTCGCCACGGCCAAACCGTTCGAGATATAAAAAATCCCTTGGCACCTTTTCATCCTTAATGTCTTGACTTCACGCTGATCGAGTTTTGTCGAATTTGGTTCAGTGCTCTAGGAGCAATACTTTAAATTCCATTGCATGTGTTTTAAACACAACCCTAAATAGCCGTCTTCCTGTTGGGCTGGGGTAAAAAGTAAGAGTGTGAAGTAGGCTATATATGAAACGATGAGATCTATATGTGTACCAAGTTTCATATTATTACATGCAAGTGTGTTTGATTTATGGACCAAATTTTCAGACCAAGTTTATTGACCAAGTTAATCTGATTAATAAACTAATTATATAAAACTATTGTCAATGCACTACAATTAAACTAGTTATATGTCTTTACTTATAAAAAACAAAAATAAAAACTTATTTAAAAAATACCAGGCTTGAGAAATGTATTTTCTTTATGCAGGTCATACACACAGCAGTGAAATGGTTAAGCCCCCTCCCCCTGCACACACACACACACAGGCACACACACACACACAGACAGCCAAAGACAGCCAAAGACACAGAGACATGTAGGCTCAGAGTGGCCATATTCAAACAAAAATATCTGAGTTTCTGTGGGTCCTAGCTAATAAGTGTAAATTAGAAAGTTGTCCGGCTCGAGGAGTACAATATACATACCAATTTTTGTAACTCTAGTTAAAACTAACAACCCCACTTTTGTCAAAAGGTGGCGCTACTGAGCCCTCACCACGCCCGTTTCTGAAACTTTGCACATGTCTACTGGCTAATAAATGTGATGTGTCTGTCGAGTTTCATGCATTTTGAAGCATGCTAAGGGTCTCAAAAGCATCCTAAAAGCATCCTAAAAGAAGGGTAAAGTTTGATGGGTCGCCACGGCAACAGTTTCAAAGATATCAAGAATCCATTCACAGGTCTACATCTGCCGTATGTTTACATTATACATATGAAGTTTGAAGCAAATCGGGTAAAAATAAAAGGGTGATATCAAAGCATTTTGAAAGTGACACACTTCCTGCTGCCAGTTGGTGGCGCTATAACTTTGACTCACAATAGTCACATCCATGTGATCGTCCTCTTACAGCGAACACACTGCTGAAGTTTCATCAAGATCGGTTGATGTGTGCTGAAGTTATGATACACTTCCTGTTTCACGTTTCTCGCCATGATTTTGTTTCCTCGCCACGGCCAAACCGTTCGAGATATCAAAAATCCCCTGGCAATTTTTTATCCTCAATGTCTTGACTTCACGCTGATCGAGTTTTGTGGCATTTCTTTGAATTCTCTACAGAAGTACTTTAAATTATTCCATTGCATGTTTTTTTTTACAAACAACCCTAAATAGCCGACTTCCTGTTGGGCTGGGGTAAAAAGTAAGAGTGTGAAGTATACATGAACCGATGAGATCCATATGTTTACCGAGTTTCATATTATTACATGCAAGTGTGTTTGATTTATGGACCAAATTTTCAGACCAAGTTTATTGACCAAGTTAATCTGATTAATAAACTAATTATATAAAACTATTGTCAATGCACTACAATTAAACTAGTTATATGCCTTTACTTATAAAAAATAAAAATAAAAACTTATTTAAAAAATACCAGGCTTAAGAAATGTATTTTCTTTATGCAGGTCATACACACAGCAGTGAAATGGTTAAGCCCCCTCCCCCTGCACACACACACTCAGACAGATACACACACACATAGACAGCCAAAGACACAGAGACACAGAGACATGTAGGCTCAGAGTGACCGTATTCAAACAAAAATATCTGACTTTCTGTGGGTCCTAGCTAATGAGTGTCAATTAGAAAGTTGTCCGGCTCGAGGAGTACAATATACATACCGATTTTTGTATCTGTTGATAAAACTAACAACCCCACTTTTGTCAAAAGGTGGCGCTACTGAGCCCTCACCACGCCCGTTTCTGAAACTTTGCACGTGTCTACTGGCTAATAAATGTGATGTGTCTGTCGAGTTTCTACAATTTCAAGCATGCTAAGGGTCTCAAAAGCATCCTAAAAGAATGGTAAAGTTTGATGCGTTGCCACAGCAACAGTTTCAAAGATATCAAGAATCCATTCACAGGTTTACATCTGCCGTATGTTTACATTATACAGATAAAGTTTGAAGCAAATCGGGTAAAAATAAAAGGGTGATATCAAAGCATTTTGAAAGTGACACACTTCCTGCTGCCAGTTGGTGGCGCTATAACTTTGACTCACAATAGTCACATCCATGTGATCGTCCTCTTACAGCGAACACACTGCTGAAGTTTCATCAAGATCAGTTAATGTATGCTGAAGTTATAACACACTTCCTGTTTCACGTTTCTCGCCATAATTTCGTTTCCTCGCCACGGCCAAACCGTTCGAGATATCAAAAATCCCCTCGCAAACTTTCATCCTCAATGCCTTGACTTCATGCTGACCGAGTTTCGTGCCGTGTGTTTGAATTCTCTAGGAGGAGTATTGCACATTCCATTGCGAGCGTTTTACAAACAAACCTCAATAGCCGACTTCCTGTTGGGCTGGGGTAAAAAGTAAGAGTGTGAGGTATAGATGAAACGATGAGATCAACATGTGTACCGAGTTTCATATTATTACATTCAAGCGTGTTTGATTTATGGACCAAGTGTTCGGACCCCGTTCCAGGGGGCGCTGTCTAGCCCCCCTGCCACACCCAGGTACCATCTTCAGCCCGGCTCTGATGGCTGTGGGATCTGACCTGTGTGCAAAGTTTCAAGAGTTTTCAAACCCGTTAAGGGCCCCAAAAGCCGCTAAGAGTCTCAAAATCATAAAAAAAAGAATTTTAAAGTTTGATGCGTTGCCACGGCAACAGTATCAAAGATATCAAGAATCCATTCACAGGTCTTCATCTGCTATGTATTTACATTATACAGATTAAGTTTGAAGCAAATCGGGTAAAAATAAGAGGGTGATTTCAAAGCATTTTGAAAGTGACACACTTCCTGCTGCCAGTTGGTGGCGCTATAACTTTGACTCACAATATTCACATCCATGTGATCGTCCTCTTACAGCAAACAAACTGCTGAAGTTTCATCAAGATCAGTTAATGTATGCTGAAGTTCTGACACACTTCCTGTTTCACGATTCTCGCCATAATTTCGTTTCCTCGCCACGGCCAAACCGTTCGAGATATCAAAAATCCCCTCGCAAACTTTCATCCTCAATGCCTTGACTTCATGCTGACCGAGTTTCGTGCCGTGTGTTTGAATTCTCTAGGAGGAGTACTTCAAATTCCATTGCGAGTGTTTTATGAACAACCCTAAATAACCGACTTCCTGTTGGGCTGGGGTAAAAAGTAATAGTTTGAGGTATATATGAACGATGAGATCTATATGTGCACCGAGTTTCATATTATTACATGCAAGCGTGTTTGATTTATGGACCAAGTTTTCGGACCCCGTTCCAGGGGGCGCTGTCTAGCCCCCCTGCCACGCCCGGGTACCATCTTCAGCCCGGCCCTGATGGCCGCGGATTCTGACCCGTGTGCAAAGTTTCAAGAGTTTTTGAGCATGTTAAGGGCCCCAAAAGTGCCCAAATAGTCGTATAAATAATAATAATAATAAATATAGCTGCGAGCAGCGATTGCGGGCCCAAGCCGGTGGCACCGCAACCCCGATGCCTTTAGTTACCCAAAGGCACCGGGATGGTGGTACCGCCGGCTTTGGCGCTTTATCGCTGCTCACATCTATATTTATATTTAATATAAAGCCGGTGGCACCGCCACCTTGGTGCCTTTAGGGTTATTCTGTACGACGTGTAAAAACGTAACCCCCGCTTTGACTATCAAAAAGAAGTGTATTGTAGAGCTTGCATCAATGCGGACTCGATGCGCTGTGCGCTGTAACTCCATGTGGCTTTAAGCGCATCATTCTCCACTCGGGATGCGCATAAGCGTTTTGTGCCACACTGTACTGAGCCTTTCATATCATAATGCAGTGACGCAATGACAGATTATTAATTGCCTTTCTTGTTCTGTTCTATCTATTATATGTTGATAATAGATAGGACAGAGCACTAAAAACCTCAAACAAAGCACTAAAAACTTAAGCTGTTTGCTGTGTAGTCTGAGAATGAGCTGTTTGATTTGCACCCTCTTCCTCTTCACTGTCCTCCATAAAAACCAGCTATTCAGGTCCATGTTGTTCTAGAAAGTTTGTATGTTGCTGCCTCAATTAACATCTCTGCTATACATTTAAAACATGGCTATATCTAAAATAATTTATCTTTTTGATTTTTGTTATCTTGTTTTTCATGAATATTTTACAACAATACAAAGAGCAATGTGTATTTTCCATTAATATAGTTTGTAATGGCTTTTTTTGTCATAGATTATAATCATATATTTTTTGGATTTGTTATTTATCTTTATAATGAAGTTGTCTGTATTAAGTAGATTGTGTTTAACACACACAAGAGTGATTTATTAGTTCAACACATAGTTATAGAAATTCTACTTTATCTAAAAAAAACCCTGCACTTTATACACACACACACACACACACACACACACACACACACACACACACACACACACACATAAATACATGTAAATAAAAATCCAAAAAAAAAACATCAAATGTGTTTTTAGTCAGAGTATTATTTTATACAGAAACAAATATTTGTAATTCAGATAAGAATGAAGTTAGTGTTTTAAAATCTTAAGGAAAACAAATATATTGAAATATAGCACATGAATTTTAAATTCATTCAACTTCAATTACAAATACAATCTTACTTTTATTTAAAGCAAACTATACATTTAAAAGATGGGGGTTATATGCCTATTTTGTCATTTAAAAATATTGTTATGCAAAATTGTTATGCAAAAAGACAAGGACTTAGAGACAAGGACTTGTAGGAAAAATCGCAGCCAGCCACACACACACACACACATAAACACAGACAACAGCCCTCCCCTCCCCACACAGACACACACACCCACACACACACACACACAGAGAGAGAGAGAGAGAGAGAGAGAGAGAGAGAGAGAGAATCGCAGGGGAAATAAATCCATTCAAACTACAATATCTGACTTTCTGTTGCTCAGAGCGAATGACTTTAAATTGGAAAGTTGATCGGCTTGACGAGAACAATATACGTGGTAAGTTTTGTAACTGTAGGTAAATTGAGCAAAGTTATAACACACTTTATGTGTCCTTTTTTAGTCATAAAATTCATTTCCTCGCCACGGCCAGACCGTTCGAGATATCAAAAATCCGTCCGGAATTGAGCATCCTCAATGTCTTGACTTCATGCACACCGAGTTTGGTTGTGATTGGTAAACACATGCATTGTGATTTGATGTATTTCTCCTAGGACAATTATTCAAACAACCCATAATTCATAATTCATAAATAACTTCCATTTGAACTGTCATAAAACTTAGAGCACGAAAGTTGTTTGGCCTGATGTGATCTTTAATTGTACCGAGTTTCATATTAATTCATGCAAGTGTGTTTGATTTATGGACAAATTTTTGAATCCCAGTCCAGGGGGCGCTGTCGAGCCGCCCTGCCACGCCCGGTTACCAGCTTCAGCCCGGCCCTGATGGCCATGGGTTCTGACCCGTGTGCAAAGTTTCAAGAGTTTTAGAGGATGTTAAGGCCCCCGAAAATGCCAGAGAAGTTGCACACAGCAAATAAAGGGTTAAAATTAACCTGACAGGCGCCCCTCCTCTCACTCACACAGAGAGACACTGAGACACTGGCAAAATTCTGAGATTTTCTCTACATTCAAACAAACATATCTGACTTTCTGTGGGTCCTAGCTAATGAGTGTCAATTAGAAAGTTGTCCGGCTCGAGGAGTACAATATACATACTGATTTTTGTAACTGTAGATAAAACTAACAACCCCACTTTTGTCAAAAGGTGGCGCTACTGAGCCCTCACCACACCCGTTTCTGAAACGTTGCACATGTCTACTGGCTAATAAATGTGATGTGTCTGTCGAGTTTCATGCAATTTGAAGCATGCTAAGGGTCTCAAAAGCATCCAAAAAGCATCCTAAAAGAAGGGTAAAGTTTGATGCGTCGCCACGGCAACAGTTTCAAAGATATCAAGAATCCATTCACAGGTCTACATCTGCCATATGTTTACATTATACATATGAAGTTTGAAGCAAATCGGGTAAAAATAAAAGGGTGATATCAAAGCATTTTGAAAGTGACACACTTCCTGCTGCCAGTTGGTGGCGCTATAACTTTGACTCACAATAGTCACATCCATGTGATCGTCCTCTTACAGCGAACACACTGCTGAAGTTTCATCAAGATCAGTTAATGTATGCTGAAGTTATAACACACTTCCTGTTTCACGTTTCTCGCCATGATTTCGTTTCCTCGCCACGGACAAACCGTTCGAGATATAAAAAATCCCCTCGCAAACTTTCATCCTCAATGTCTTGACTTCACGCTGACCGAGTTTCGTCGAATTTGGATCAAAGCTCTAGGAGGAGTATATGACATTCCATTGCGAGCGTTTTACAAACAAACCTCAATAGCCGACTTCCTGTTGGGCTGGGGTAAAAAGTAAGAGTGTGAGGTATAGATGAAACGATGAGATCAACATGTGTACCGAGTTTCATATTATTACATACAAGCGTGTTTGAGTTATGGACCAAGTGTTCGGACCCCGTTCCAGGGGGCGCTGACGAGCCGCCCTACCACGCCCGGGTACCAGCTTCAGCCCGGCTCTGATGGCCGCGGGTTCTGACCCGTGTGCAAAGTTTCAAGAGTTTTCGAGCACGTTAAGGGCCCCAAAAGTGCCCAAAGGTAGTAAAATAATAATTATTATAATAATAATAATAATAGTAAAGAAAAATAATCCCAAGGAAAACAATAGGGCCTTCGCCCTTTCAGGGCTTGGGCCCTAATAATAATCGTTAGGAAAACAATAGGGCCTTCGCCCTTTCAGGGCTTGGGCCCTAATAATAATAATCGTTAGGAAAACAATAGGGCCTTCGCCCTTTCAGGGCTTGGGCCCTAAAAAAATAATCGGAAGGAAAACAATAGGGCCTTCGCCCTTTCAGGGCTTGGGCCCTAATTGTAATAATAATACTAAAGAAAAATAATCCCAAGGAAAACAATAGGGCCTTCGCCCTTTCAGGGCTTGGGCCCTAATAATAATCCTAAGGAAAACAATAGGGCCTTCGCCCTTTCAGGGCTTGGGCCCTAAAAAGAAAAAAAAAATAACCCTAACAGTTTCAAGAGGGTCCTCGCACTGTTAGTGTTCGGGCCCTAATTAAAGCTGCAAGCAGCGATGGGCGGGCCCTCGCACCTGAAGCGCGTCGGGGTGTGAGGCGGCCGCGCTGCATATTCTGCAGCTCAGCCGGTGCGGCTGTGAATTTGCTACGCTGCTTAATTAAAGGTCACTTCCTGTTGCCAGCAGGTGCGCTATGATTGTGGGTGAATGTCGACATGTAGATTTGTTCAGGGCGGGACTCTTGTCAAATGTGTACAATTTGGTGCAGATCTGGGCATTTACAGCCAAGTTACTACAACTTCCTGTTTCATGGCGAATCATCGACGCCACGGACACGCTTATGGACGAAAACGCGCAGATAGCACAACTTTACATCGTCAATGCCTTTAGAAGGCACAGCAGAAATGTGAAGTCGATCCGACCAATTCCCTAGGAGGAGTTAGTTAAAGTACGTAATGAGTAAATCATCCTAAAATGGCGGTAAAATTAGAAATGGCTGACTTCCTGTTGAGTTTAGGGCATCGCTCCAAGAGACTTTTCTGTGCGTCTGGACATGGTAGATGTACCACAGAAATTGCGTACATGTCGGTCAAACATGCGGCAGGGGCTGCTTCGTTAAAGGTCACTTCCTGTTGCCACTAGGTGGCGCTATGACTCTGGGTGAATGTTGGCATGTAGATTTGTTCAGGACGGGACTCTTGTCAAATGTGTAAAATTTCGTGCAGATCTGGGCATTTACAGCCAAGTTACTACAACTTCCTGTTTCATGGCGAATCATCGCCGCCACGGACACGCCCATTGAGGAAAACTCGCAGATAGCACAACTTTTCATCGTCAATGCCTTTAGAAGGCACAGTAGAAATTTGAAGTCGATCCGACTAAATCCCTAGGAGGAGTTCGTTAAAGTACGTAATGAGTAAATCATCCCAAAATGGCGGTAAAATTAGAAATGGCCAACTTCCTGTTGAGTTTATGGCATCACTCCAAGAGACTTTTCTGTGCGTCTGGTAGGGGTGTGCAAAAAAATCGATTCACATTTGAATCGCGATTCAATCTTTACCGATTCAGAATCGATTCATAGAATTCCAAAAATCGATTCATATAGGCTATATTTTTTAATGGCGTGCAGGGGCGAAATGGCAATCGGGTGAGTCGGGACTTTTACCGGTGGTCCGGTAGTGTTTATGGTTTCGAAGCTGCGAGGGCCGGTCTGATAAATAGTTATTGCAAGTTCTTGCCGCCCGCTGGTCAAACTGTGCAGCCACTCTGCTCAACCCGTAAATAAATGCATCGATCAGCAGATCTTATGTTTGAGTTCTGTAGATCTTTTGCCAAGCGTGTCAGAGGTTACGGGTTCTAAACCGCACTCGTATAGTTTTTTCTCTCTCTCATCAAAACCGAATATGTTCATCACGTTTGTGTGCATTTTATTTTGTGATTTCACCGGAGTCTCCACAACGGCGATAGATTGAAGCGCGCGTCCGAGAGAAGACTGCGCGAGCCACAGAGCATATGGCCACAGAGAACCATAGACAGTAAAAGAGAACTCTGATCGCAGCGGACACGAGCGCTCAGCTTGATTTCAAAAACAACAGGTCTCTTATTTAATAGCGAACTAAATGATTGCTCTGCTAGTTATCTGGAGATACCCGCAAATTACGCGCCTATGAACGACTTCACTGGATCTAAACAAATCAATCTAACCATAGATGTTACCAGTAGCAGTGGCTTTTTTAAATCTATTTAAAATATTTTCGCAAGGGTTCTATGAAATTAGTATATATTTTTAGGAAGTTCAATGTGCCCAGTCGAGTTCACATTTCAACAGTCAACCTGGTAGCTGAAGTAGGCCTACTCCTTAAACCACATTTAGCATAATTGTTTGTTTGATCTGACTACAGCACTTTAAAGCTAAATGTAAAAGCTTTTTATTTAAGTTTTATTTTAAACTTGAATTAAATGTATTTAAAAGCTGGCCAAAGCTTGGCACTTCGCACTTTTTAGTTGCAAAAGTTTTTATTTTTGTATGAAGACATATAAAGTAATATCAAACTTTTCTTTTAAATTATGTCTACTGCAATCAATCACATAGGAAAAAGTAAACTACATTTATATAGACCTGCGAATCGTTTTTTGAATCGAGAATCGTTTTTGAATCGAAAATCGATTTTGAATCGAATCTTGAGACAAAAAATCGGTATCGAATCGTGACATTTTCTGAATCGTGCACCCCTAGCGTCTGGACATGGTAGATGTACCACAGAAATTTCGTACATGTCGGTCAACCATGCGACGGGGGCTGCTTCGTTAAAGGTCACTTCCTGTTGCCACTAGGTGGCGCTATGACTGAGGTGAGGGTGAATGTCGGCATGTAGATTTGTTCAGGGCGGGACTCTTGTCAAATGTGTCAAATTTCGTGCAGATCTGGGCATTTACAGTCAAGTTACTACAACTTCCTGTTTAATGGCGAATCATCGACGCCACGGACACGCCCATCAACGAAAACGCGCAGATAGCACAACTTTACATCGTCAATGCCTTTAGAAGGCACAGCAGAAATTTGAAGTTGATCCGACTAAATCCCTAGGAGGAGTTCGTTAAAGTACGGAGTGTGTAAATCGTCAGAAATCGGTCGCCAAATTCAAAATGGCGGACTTCCTGTCAAGTTTAGGGTATGGGTTCTTGAGGCTTTTTTGTGCATCTTGATATGATACACATCCCCACCAAATTTCGTGCATGTAGGTTGAACGTGGACGTGGGGCTAATTTTTTCCAATTTTGTAGGTGGCGCTAGCGAGCCATTTTGCCCCGCCCATCCGCGAAACCCACAAAATACAAAATTTTTCACCAGTCCTGACATGCATGCCAAATTTGGTGACTTTTTGAGCATGTTGCGGCCCCGAAAATGACGCTTACTTTGCAGAAAAAAGAAAAAAAAAAAAAAATTAAAGCTGCAAGCAGCGATGGGCGGGCCCTCGCACCTGTAGCACGTCGGGGTGTGAGGCCGCTGCGTTGCATATTCTGGAGCTCAGCCGGTGCGGCTGTGAATGTGCTACGCTGCTTCATTAAAGGTCACTTCCTGTTGCCAGCAGGTGGCGCTATGACTGTGGGTGAATGTCAGCATTTAGATATGTTCAGGGCGGTACTCTTGTCAAATGTGTAAAGTTTTGTGCAGATCTGGGCATTTACAGCCATGTTACTACAACTTCCTGTTTCATGGGGAATCATCGACGCCACGGACACGCCCATCGATGAAAACGCGCAGAGAGCACAACTTTACGTCGTCAATGCCTTTAGAAGGCACAGCAGAAATTTGAAGTCGATCTGACTAAATGCCTAGGAGGAGTTAGTTAAAGTATGTAATGAGTAAATCATCCAAAAAAGGCGGTAAAATTAGAAATGGCCGACTTCCCGTTGAGTTTAGGGCATTGCTTCAAGAGACTTTTTTGTGCGTCTGAACATGGTAGATGTACCACAGAAATTTCCTACATGTCGCTCAAACATGCGACGGGGGCTGCTTCGTTAAAGGACACTTCCTGTTGCCAGTAGGTGGCGCTATGACTGTGGGTGAATGTCGGCATGTAGATTTGTTCAGGGCGGGACTCTTGTCAAATGTGTAAAATTTCATGTAGATCTGGGCATTTACAGCCAAGTTACTACAACTTCCTGTTTCATGGCGAATCATCGACGCCACGGACACGCCCATCGACGAAAACGCGCAGAGAGCACAACTTTACTTCGTCAATGCCTTTAGAAGGCACAGCAGAAATTTGAAGTCGATCCGATTAAATCCCTAGGAGGAGTTCGTTAAAGTACAGAGTGTGTAAATCGTCCAAAAATGGCCGCCAAATTCAAAATGGCGGACTTCCTGTCGAGTTTATGGTATGGGTTCTTGAGGCTTTTTTGTGCGTCTTGATAAGATACATGTCCCCACCAAATTTCGTGCATGTAGGTTGAACGTGGACGAGGGGCTAATTTTTTCCAATTTTCTAGGTGGCGCTAGCGTGCCATTTTGCCACGCCCATCCGCGAAACCCACAAAATACGAAATTTTTCACCAGTCCTGACATGCGTGCCAAATTTGGTGAGTTTTTGAGCATGTTGCGGCCCCGAAAATGGCGCTTACTTTGCAGAAAAAAGAAAAAAGAAAAAAAATTTAAGCTGCAAGCAGCGATGGGCGGGCCCTCGCACCTGTAGCGCGTTGGGGTGTGAGGCGGCCGCGTTGCATATTCTGCGGCTCAGCCGGTGTGGCTGTGAATTTGGTTCGCTGCTTCGTTAAAGGTCACTTTCTGTTGCCAGCAGGTGGCGCTATGACTTAGGGTGAATGCGGGCATGTAGATTTGTTCAGGGCGGGACTCTTGTCAAATGTGTCAAATTTCATTCAGATCTGGGCATTTACAGCCAAGTTACTACAACTTCCTGTTTCATGGCGAATCATCGACGCCACGGACATGCCCATCGATGAAAACGCGCAGAGAGCACAACTTTACATCGTCAATGCCTTTAGAAGGCACAGCAGAAATTTGAAGTCGATCCGACTAAATCCCTAGGAGGAGTTCGTTAAAGTACGGAGTGTGTAAATCGTCCCAAAATGGGCGCCAAATTCAAAATGGCGGACTTCCTGTCGAGTTTAGGGTATGGGTTCTTGAGGCTTTTTTGTACGTCTGGTCATGGTAGATGTACCACAGAAATTTCGTACATGTCGGTCAATCAAGTGGCGGGGGCTGCTTCGTTAAAGGTCACTACCTGTTGCCAGCAGGTGGCGCTATGACTGTGGGTGAATGTCGGCATTTAGATTTGTTCAGGGCAGGACTCTTGTCAAATGTGTAAAATTTCCTGCAAATCTGGGCATTTATAGCCAAGTTACTACAACTTCCTGTTTCATGGCGAAACATCGACGCCACGGACACGCCCATCGACGAAAATGCGCAGATAGCACAACTTTACATCGTCAATGCCTTTAGAAGGCACAGCAGAAATTTGAAGTGGATCCCACTAAATCCCTAGAAGGAGTTAGTTAAAGTACGTAATGAGTAAATCATCCAAAAATGGCGGTAAAATTAGAAATGGCCGACTTCCTGTCGAGTTTAGGGCATTGCTCCAGGAGGCTTTTCTGTGCGTCTGGACATGGTAGATGTACCACAGAAATTTTGTGCATGTCGGTCAAACATGCGGCGGGGGCTGCTTCGTTAAAGTTCACTTCCTGTTGCCAGCAGGTGGCGCTATGACTGTGGTTGAAAGTCGGCATGTAGATTTGTTCAGGGCGGGACTCTTGTCAAATGTGTAAAGTTTCGTGCAGATCTGGGCATTTACAGCCAAGTTACTACAACTTCCTGTTTCATGGCGAATTATCGACGCCACGGACACACCCATCGACGAAAATGCGCAGATAGCACAACTTTACATCATCAATGCCTTTAGAAGGTACAGCAGAAATTTGAAGTCGATCCAACTAAATCCCTAGGAGGAGTTCGTTAAAGTACGGAGTGTGTAAATCGTCCCAATTTGGTCGCCGAATTCAAAATGGCGGACTTCCTGTCGAGTTTAGGGTAAGGGTTCTTGAGGCATTTTTGTGCGTCTTCAAAGGATACACGTCCCCACCAAATTTCGTGCATGTAGGTTGAACGTGGACGAGGGGCTAATTTTTTCCAATTTTCTAGGTGGCGCTAGCGAGCCATTTTGCCCCGCCCATCCGCGAAACCCACAAAATACGAAATTTTTCACCAGTCCTGACATGAGTGCCAAATTTGGTGAGTTTTTGAGCATGTTGTGGCCCCGAAAATGGCACTTACTTTGCAGAAAAAAAAAAAAAAATTAAAAAAATTAAAGCTGCAAGCAGCGATGGGCGGGCCCTCGCACCTGTAGTACGTCGGGGTCTGAGGCAGCCGTGTTGCATTTTCTGCAGCTCAGCCAGTGCGGATGTGCATTTGCTACGCTGCTTCGTTAAAGGTCACTTCCTGTTGCCAGAAGGTGGCGCTATTACTGTGGGTGAATGTCGGCATGTAGATTTGTTCAGGGCGGGAGTCTTGTCAAACGTGTTAAATTTCGTGCGGATCTGGGCATTTACAGCCAAGTTACTACAACTTCCTGTTTCATGGCGAATTATCGACGCCACGGACGCACCCATCGCCGAAAATGCGCAGATAGCACAACTTTACATCGTCAATGCCTTTAGAAGGTACAGCAGAAATTTGAAGTTGATCCGACTAAATCCCTAGGAGGAGTTCGTTAAAGTACGGAGTGTGTAAATCTTCCCAAATGGGTGGCCAAATTCAAAATGGCGGACTTCCTGTCGAGTTTAGGGTATGGGTTCTTGAGGCTTTTTTGTGCGTCTAGTCATGGTAGATGCACCACAGAAATTTCGTACATGTCGGTCAAACAAGCGGCGGGGGCTGCTTCATTAAAGGTCACTTCCTGTTGCCAGCAGATGGCGCTATGACTGTGGGTGAATATCGGCATGTAGATTTGTTCAGGGCGGGACTCTTGTCAAATGTGTAAAATTTCGTGCAGATCTGAGCATTTACAGCCAAGTTACTACAATTTCCTGTTTCATGGCGAATCTTCGACGCTACGGACACGCCCATCGACGAAAACGCGCAGATAGCACAACTTTACATCGTCAATGCCTTTAGAAGGCACAGCAGAACTTTTAAGTCGATCCGACTAAATACCTAGGAGGAGTTCGTTAAAGTACGGAGTCTGTAAATCGTCCAAAAATGGCCGCCAAATTCAAAATGGCGGACCTCCTGTCGAGTTTAGGGTATGGGTTCTTGAGGCTTTTTTGTGCGTCTTGATATGATACACGTCCCCACCAAATTTCGTGCATGTAGGTTGAACGTGGACGAGGGGCTAATTTTTTCCAATTTTCTAGGTGGCGCTAGCGTGCCATTTTGCCCCGCCCATCCGCGAAACCCACAAAATACGAAATTTTTCACCAGTCCTGACATCCGTGCCAAATTTGGTGAGTTTTTGAGCATGTTGCGGCCCCGAAAATGGCGCTTACTTTGCAGAAAAAAGAAAAAAAAAAGAAAAAAGAAAAAAAAAAAAATAATAACCCTAACAGTTTCAATAGGGTCCTCGCACTGTTAGTGCTCGGGCCCTAAAAATATATATATAGCTGCGAGCAGCGATTGCGGGCCCAAGCCGGTGGCACCGCAACCCCGGTGCCTTTAGTTACCTAAAGGCACCGGGGTGGCGGCACCGCCGCCTTTGGCCCTTCATAGCTGCTCGCTATATTTATAAATATATATATATATATATACTGTATATATAGCCGGTGGCACCGCCACCCTGGTGCCTTTAGGGTTATTGTGCACAAACGTAAAACTGCTTTGACTGTCGAAAAGAAGTGTGCCGTAGAGCTTGCAACAGTGTGGGCTCTGCAAAAGTGCGCATCGAGGGCACATATCAACCAAAATGTATGCGTGAGCAACCTTCTGAAACCTAAAATGAAAAAAGAGACACCCTACAGACAGTCATGGATTTAACGGACGCATTACATAAGTACACAACACTGAAAATTCATATGAAGTGTGCCATTTGGGACAGGGCCTATGATCGAGAACACAGTTCAATGTTCCCTCTATTTAGGGCCCGAGCACTAACAGTGCGAGGACCCTATTGAAACTGTTAGGATTATTTTTTTTTTCTTTCTTTTTTTTTTTTTTTTTTCTGCAAAGTAAGTGCCATTTTCGGGGCCGCAACATGCTCAAAAACTCACCAAATTTGGCACGCATGTCAGGACTGCTGAAAAATTTCGTATTTTGTGGGTTTCGCAGATGGGCGGGGCAAAATGGCACGCTAGCGCCACCTAGAAAATTGGAAAAAATTAGCCCCTCGTCCACGTTCAACCTACATGCACGAAATTTGGTGGGGACGTGTATCATATCAAGACGCACAAAAAAGCCTCAAGAACCCATACCCTAAACTGTCCGTGGCGCCGAAGATTCGCCATGAAACAGGAAGTTGTACTAACTTGGCTGTAAATGCCCAGATCTGCACGAAATTTGACACATTTGACAAGAGTCCCGCCCTGAACAAATCTACATGCCGACATTCACCCACAGTCATAGCGCCACCTGCTGGCAACAGGAAGTGACCTTTAACGAAGCAGCCCCCGCCGCTTGTTTGACCGACATGTACGAAATTTCTGTGGTACATCTACCATGACCAGACGCACAAAAAAGCCTCAAGAACCCATACCCTAAACTCGACAGGAAGTCCGCCATTTTGAATTCGGCGACCGATTTGGGACGATTTACACACTCCGTACTTTAACGAACTCCTCCTAGGGATTTAGTCGGATCAACTTCAAATTTCTGTTGTACCTTCTAAAGGCATTGACGATGTAAAGTTGTGCTATCTGCGCGTTTTCGTCGATGGGCGTGTCCGTGGCGTCGATGATTCGCCATGAAACAGGAAGTTGTAGTAACTTGGCTGTAAATGCCCAGATCTACACGAAATTTTACACATTTGACAAGAGTCCCGCCCTGAACAAATCTACATGCCGACATTCACCCACATTCATAGCGCCACCTAGTGGCAAGAGGAAGTGACATTTAACGAAGCAGCCCCCGTCGCATGTTTGACCGACATGTACGAAATTTCTTGGTACATCTACCATGTCCAGACGCACAGAAAAGTCTCTTGGAGCGATGCCCTAAACTCAACAGGAAGTCAGCCATTTCTAATTTTACCGCCATTTTTGGATGATTTACTCATTACGTACTTTAACTAACTCCTCCTAGGGCTTTAGTCGGATCGACATCACATTTCTGATGTGCCTTCTAAAGGCATTGACGATGTAAAGTTGTGCTATCTGTGCGTTTTCGTCGATGGGCGTGTCCGTGGCGTCGAAGATTCGCCATGAAACAGGAAGTTGTAGTAACTTGGCTGTAAATGCCCAGATCTGCACGAAATTTTACACATTTGACAAGAGTCCCGCGTTGAACAAATCTACATGCCGACATTCACCCACAGTCATAGTGCCACCTGCTGGCAACAGGAAGTGACCTTTAACGAAGCAGCGTAGCAAATGCACAGCCGCACTGGCTGAGCTGCAGAATATGCAACGCAGCCGCCTCACACCCCGACGCGCTACAGGTGCGAGGGCCCGCCCATCGCTGCTTGCAGCTTTAATTTTTTTTCTATTTTTTCACCACCTGATCAAAAATATTCTTTATACCTGACCTGTACATCATATTTAGAGACAATGGTTTCAACATTCATTTGTAACTTTTAACTTGAATGTGCCATTTATATTTTATTTGACCCTTAATTTAACGTATTGGTATTAAATCATATTTGTGAAAAACAAGCACATTTTAGGTTATCTGATATTTTTTTCCAGTGCTGTTAACTGTACAGTCTTTACCAATAAATACTATGAAAAATAAATTTACAAAATCTTTTGCAGGACACTTCAATTCTTTACAATAAAAGAATATAGTAAGAAAGAAAAGTAAGCTGTTACACTGAGATGGTTTGGGAAAACCATAAAGTATTTACAGTCAATGAATTGTGTACAGGAAGCATTAAACCATCGAAGTTAAATGATTGTTTGTTGCTTATGAATTTCCAATATTTTCTTTAGCAAGGGGTTTCAAACTTTTTAATGGCAATGAGCCCTAAACAATACCCTTGTGAGGTTCTTTATTTAGCCTTAAAATATAACAAAATAGGCCTAATATAACCTAAACAATACCTTTGTTAGATTCTTTATTTAGGCTCATAATATAATACAAAAGAGGCCTAATATAATATAAAAAAAACGAATTGAAGTATTTGAAGTGATATAATATATCAGTTTAAATACTTCAATTTGTGGACATATTATATTATTATAATTTGAAAACAAACTGAGCATTTAAATAAATCTAATTGCCAAATATTTTCAAGAAAAGTGAATATTCGAACTCTTTAATAGTAATCATACCTAAAACTCCCCCCCCCCCCACACACACACAAAAACATCGATTTAAACTAATGATGTATTTTGACTTCACGCGGGTGGGTGTGTAATTGTTACTGTTCTGTGTCCATCAACCATTATTTCCACCACTTTAATCAGTTTTCACTCTATAGCGGTTGACCAGAGCACTGAAATTATTTCTCAATTAAACTACAATCAAATGGATTTCCACACATTTCGCGTCAGTCCTCTGCGTGGTATTTTCTTATTTTCTGCGCGGCAGCGGCTTCAGAAGTGCACGAGCTCAGAGGGAACTTTAACACACGCACACAAACACACACTTCGACGCGCGCGCCTCTCTCTCTCTCAAGCTGGAGTGTGTGTATGTGCGCACGAGAGAGAGAGGCGCGCACGTCGAAGTGTGTGTTGAAGTTCCCTCTGAGCGCGCGCACTTCTGAAGCCGCTGCCTCGCAGAAAGTGTGTGTATGTGTGTGTGTGTGTGTGTGTGAGAGAGAGAGAGAGAGAAGGGGGAGGGAGGTGTGATTGAACTGAGTGTGTGTGTGTGTGTGAACAGTGGAAACATAATCCGTTATTTGTTCATACAGGACAACAGACTGCAAACTAGGGCTGTGCCATATCATACCGTCCACGATAATACCGGTATAAAATTTGACATGATAAAAAATTGTCATATCGCGATATTGATGATATGATGACGTGTGGCGTATTTACGTTACTTAGCGTGTGCACAACAACACAGCAGCATGTCAGCCTCTGGATCAGATCAAGATTTAGTTCCTAAAAAGGGCGCTACTTCAATAGTATGGAAGTTGTTTGAGTACAAGAGGTCAGATCTCAAACAACACAATTTTTTTTTTTTTTTTTGTCAAATATGCATGAAAACTCGTTTCACCACTTCCCTACTAGCGTACATTTTGCATTCGCCTAATCTTCCTTCAGAGTTTCCGCAGTTCGGGTACAACAGTCAACACGATTAAACGCTTTCTAAGATGATTCAATGTTACTATTATTATATTTGTAAAAAAAAGGTCTATGGTTTCGCATAACACAACTTTATCTTGCTGGACTTTATTGCTGTAACGTTAACTAAATCATCATGTTACTTTCTACCGGCCGGGTGTCTGTTAGAGCAAAACACTAGAGTCAGAGCACTATTGTTCATCACGCCCACAGTAACTGAAATGTAAAACTGTTAAAAGAAAGGACTCAATAAACGATTGCATAGCTAGATGCTGTATATTATACACGACGCTACGCATCAATATTTATTTCCTTTGTGCTTTGAACTGTTCAGTGCGGAGTATTCGACGCGCTGCGCGTGCGCGCTGTGACTCCGTGTTGCTTCAAGCGCATCATTCAGCACTCGGGATGCGCATAAGCGCTGTGCGATATATTGGAGCCTTTCATATCATAATACTTTTGCGCAATGAAAGATTATTAATAGCCTTTGTTCTGTCCTATCGATCATATGTTGCTGCCTCATTAAACAGCTGTGCTATACATTTTAAACATGCCTCAATTTTATAGTAGACTAGGCTATATAATAATTAATCCTTTTGATTTGTTACCTTGTTTTTTTTTTTCATGAATGTACAATACAAAGTGTAAAGTTTTACCAGATTTAGTGTTACAATTGTCTCTTATTTATTCCCCACTAAATGTTTTTTCCCTAAATGTTCCGATTTTATACAATTATTGTATAAATTAGGTATTGTATACCTCATTTGATGCTAATCCAAAAACTAAGCAAGGCAACTGTTACATTTTGAAGGTTTGTTTGGATTGCCGCTGTTTGTTTAAATTTTTTGTACTTCAAAGTTTAAGTAAATTTTATTAGGTGACAATATTGTGCAGGCTTCTGAAGTTATTGTTAATATTGTTAATGTATTACTGTAGTTATTGTTAAAATAAAATGATAAGGAGTTATGTTATACTTTTTTTTTTGCACTAATGCTGCTGCCAGCCAGCTGCAATCACCAATAAAACATTGTTTCATATATATTTTTTCTATATCGTGATAAATATCATTATCGCAAATATTCTTGAAATATCGTGATATAATTTTTAGGCTATATCGCCCACCCCTACTGCAAACTATATAACTATATTTATAAACTATATTTGTGTACACTCCAAGGTTATTATAGTTTTGCATTTTTCATTAGTTTTTATTTTTATTTCGTTTTGAACTTTGGTTTTCAAATTCAGTTTAGTTTTAATTAGTTTTTAAAGTTGGTTTGCTAGTTTAGTTTAGTTTTTATTTTTTGAAAATGCTTAGTTTTAGTTTAGTTTTTATTAGTTTTAGTGTTAGTTTTAGTTTTTTTTTTGTATTTAGGGTTATTTGTCAGGGGCAAGATTCAAATAGGTCAAAAAAAAGAATTGTGTAATAATAAATCAACAAAAACATCATTCAATTTTAGAAATATCTATTCAACAAAAAAAACAGTACATAAAAGTACATTTGGGCACAAATATATAAACACTATATATATATATATACAGTATATATATATATATATATATATATATATATATATATATATATATATATATATATATGTATATATATATATATATATATATATATATATGTATGTATGTGTATATATATATATATATATATATATGTATGTATGTGTATATATATATTATATATATATATATATATATATATATGTGTATGTATGTATGTATATATATATATATATGATCTGCATGAGTTTATTTAGAGTCCTTGTTTAAAATGTACATATTTATTGTTTACAGAAGATAGTCTTCTGCTTCAACAAAGGCTTGAGACCTTTACGTACAGGTTCTCCTCATTTTGGATGGATCTCGGACCTGTCCTGCTGACCCCACTTTTCCCAATTTACTTGTTTTCATTTTCTGCCTTATTTATAATGTTGACAATGTCATCCCATGTGGTCTATAGACCTGGATGCTAAACAGTCTTATAGTTTGTCTTTCAAAAATGCACATTTTGTATTTCAGACTATTGTCCTCATGAACATATACCGTAACCCTCAAAACTCTGCCCAGTCTGCTGATGGTTTACACTGTAAGTTGTCCCCCCACTCGCTTGCAGGAGTCTGCGGCATTGATCATTTCTTTACCACTTGCACATTTCAAACGCATCCTTTACAGTGTTAAATTATGTAATCCCTTTTCAGAAACTAGTTTTTGAAAATACGCTTTTCACAAATACTTTTAAAATCCTTTAGTTGTTGTTCCATGGCCATATGTTTAGAGGTATAATGAAGGTGTATTTATTCCAGGATTTAGATTTTGCAGACACTTTATCCCTTAAGTATGTGTCACACTTAAAAGCATTTGTTTGGGAATTGTATGAGTAATGTATAACAGTGAGACCTATGTGATGTAAAGTCATTAAAAATGAGATGTAAAGTTGTTTATCAAGGGAACAAGGCCTGGCTTTGACCTGCATTATTATTATTATCATTTAATAAATACTAAGGCTTAATGTGCCTGACATTGTTTCCTCTCTGAATTCTCAGTTCAAAATGTTTAACAAATAATAAGTATGTGCCATAGTAAATTTAATATCAAGTCGGATGAACAACAGAATCATATATCCAGTTGTATGGTGGGCCAGCTCATCTATAATTTTATTACTTATTTGCATAAAATGGCGGCTATATATCAAAATATCTTGCTCTAAGATTGATACAATTGATACAATTTTCTGTGTTCTAATTGTATTATAACATTTTTTTGCTAGGTGCTGTTAGTGATGTGGAAATGCAGGAGCATTATGACGAGTTTTTCGAGGTGAGTTTTCATCATGGATGAGCTTTTTGGCTTCATTAGACTGGTGGACTGGATTTAAAAATGACTTGATGTTCTGAGGGTGAAAAATACCACTCATGAGTAAACTACACATTTTCTATTAATGTGCACATCTAACATCTACTTAATGTGATGTCCCAAGGCTAATATTTACACTTAAAGGATTAGTTCACTTTTGAAAAGACTTTTGCTGATAATTTACTCACCCCCATGTCATCCAAGATGTCCATGTCTTTCTTTCCTCAGTCGAAAAGAAATTAAGGTTTTTGATGAAAACATTCCAGGATTTTTCTCCATATAATGGACTTACATGGGAACCAGACGGTCCAAGGTCGAAAAGAGAGTTAATAACAGTTTCAGATGCAGCTTCAAATGTCTTTAAACGACACCAGACGATGAATAAGGGTCTTATCATGCGAAACGATCGGTTATTTCAAAACTTATTCCAAAAATGTAACTTTTCTAAGGACAAATGCTAGCCTTGCTCTATTCTGTGAGGCGTGTTTGTAACGTCACGTAATACGTAATTACGTTCAAAAGGTCACGGGCGACGTAGCCGGAAGTATAGAATCAAAATCGTCCGACATCGTTGTTTTACCTTTTAATTCATTTTTTTGTAAACGGCGTTTGAGTTAGTTTGCACGTTCAACCTATGCGTTCAACTTGTAAACACTGACTCTGTACTTCCGGCTACGTCGCCCGTGACCTTTTGAACGTAATTACGTATTACACGCCTCACAAAATAGAGCAAGGTTAGCATTTGTCCTTAGAAAAGTTACATTTTTGGAATAAGTTTTGAAATAACCGATCGTTTCGCATGATAAGACCCTTATTCATCGTCTGGTGTCGTTTAAAGACATTTGAAGCTGCATCTGAAACTGTTATTAACTCTCTTTTCGACCTTGGACCGTCTGGTTCCCATTATATGGAGAAAAATCCTGGAATGTTTTCATCAAAAACCTTAATTTCTTTTCGACTGAGGAAAGAAAGACATGGACATCTTGGATGACATGGGGGTGAGTACATTTTCAGCAAAAGTTTTTTCAAAAGTGAACTAATCCTTTAAGCCTTGTTCACACTACATGATTTTAAAACGTCGGGCTGAACTGTGCGGTTCACACTACATGACTTGCTCTCTGTGAAATTAGGAGTGTCAAGTTGTTTAGCTGTTCACACCACACAACACAACGTGATTGATCCGCAACAGGAGGTAACGCACTGCACGATTTGTAAATGCACTACATAGAGATACAACCACGATCGGATGATAAGAGCAAATCATTTGTGACTCTTAATGAGAGCTGTTTCAGTACTATGGTACAGTCTAAATCAGAGATCTCAAACTCGCGGCCCCCGGGCCATTTGCGGCCCGCGGGATGATATTTTGTGGCCCCCTACTTGACATTAAAGTTTAATGTTAGTGCGGCCAGTCGTTGTGTGTTCCATGTTTTTTTTTTTTTTTAATTCCTTATGGGCTACCATAGATAGTCTCGTGACAGCTTACGGTGGGTTTGTTGTCAATAGTTGTCATAGACAACCACGAAGTACAAACATATACTGCGCCTGGAAAAAATTAGCGCGTCGTTTCGATTATGAGCGTGCTCGGTGCTTGATGCGCGCCTACATTTGAAACGTACTTCTATCCATCCATCTTCTTCCGCTCATCCGGGGCCGGGTCACGGGGGCAGCAGTCTAAGCAGAGATGGCCAGACTTCCCTCTCCCTAGACACTTCCTCCAGCTCTTCTGGGGGTACATCGAGGTGTTCCCAGGCCAGCCGGGAGACATAAGCCGCTTTCCAACCGGAGGGACTTTTGCAGTTCCTAGAACCTAACGTTCCTACAACCCTTTTTTTCTCGTGTTCCGACCGGACTAAATTGGGGATTTTTTTTAGTTCCTCAGACCGTAGTTCCTATAACTCTTTCAGTACCTAGTCTAGAGCAAGGACTTTTTTAGTTCCCTTTCCCTAGGTCTACGTTGATTGGTTCAACTTATAAGCCCACCGTCAACACGGAACTTGTAGCGCGCTGTCTGCCATATACGCTGTGTGTTTTTGCAAAACATTACAACGAGGATTAAGACAAACATAACGCATTCAACCAGCTGATTGCTAATAATAGCTAAACTTACCCGTCGTTTTGTTTGCCTCCTGCGCTCTGCTCTTTTATCTTCTTCCATCATATTACTTAATATCATATTACGCTGGAGCCTTCGTCTTCTGTGTTTCTATGTACAGAACTGAAGCATAATCTTTAAACGCCGCCGTTCGATCTCCGTTATTAAGGTCCCGGCAAGGCAGAACAGGAACCAGGAACACTTCTAGGAATGCTACGTCTAGTGAACTGCTGACGCTATAAAGACCATCGCCGTGCTTGCGTCCTACCAGTTCCTGTAGCCACTTGGCCAGTGCGAACGCAAGCAGCAAAACCGAGTTTGGGGGAGAGTAGTTCTTAGATCTGTTTAAAAGTGGACAGTTCCTATAACTAAGTTCCTGTAACTACTTGGTCGGAAAGCGGCTATAGTCTCTCCAGCGTGTCCTAGGTCTTCCCCGGGGCCTCCGCCCAGTGGGACGCGCCCAGAACACCTCCCCAGGGAGGCGTCCAGGAGGCATCCGGAACAGATGCCCAAGCCACCTCAGCTGACCCCTCTCGATGTGGAGGAGCAGCGGCTCTGAGCTCCTCCCGAGTGACTGAGCTTCTCACCATATCTCTAAGGGATCGCCCAGCCACCCTGCGGAGAAAGCTCATTTTCTTGACTACCTCGGTGACCTCAGCTAGGGTGATGGACGAGTCCACCTCTGAGCCCTCCTCAATGGAAGACGTGACGGCGGGATTGAGGAGGTCCTTGAAGTATTCCTTCCACCGTCCGACGACATCCCCAGTCGAGGTCAACAGCTGCCCACCCCTACTGTAAACAACATTGGTAGGGGACTGTTTCCCTCTCCTGAGGCGCTGGACAGTTTGCCAGAATCTCTTCGAGGCCAGCCGATAGTCCTTCTCCATGGCCTCACCGAACTCTTCCCAGGCCCGAGTTTTTGCTTCCACGACCACCCGGGCCGCAGTCCGCTTGGCCTGTCGGTACCCGTCAGCTGCCTCCAGTACTTGACGTACTTGAGCGTGCAAAATATCTGAGCTACCACCACCAAATCAGGCCACAGCTACTGTTAGCTCGCGAGCGACGTGTTGGATACCCCTGCTCTAAAACAATGTGAGAATAATTTTGAGCTTGTAATATGTGTTGTGTCTGAACGTGTTCAATGAATGATAGTTCATGAACTCGTTCATATTTTGGGCGAACGTGAACTGAATGTAGCCTACGTATTACTGCCTGATGAACATTACTCGTTCATTCTAGTGTCTGTGAACCGAGGAGCGAGGAGGCGTCGTATAGGGCTGTCACGGTTATGGAATTTCCCTTGCGGTAATGTTGAGTGGCTCAATAGCGCGATATGCGGTATTACTGCCATTTATTTATTTAATTTAGATGTATTTGTTGCTATATAAATAAGTTTACGATGAGGACAAGTAACCGAAACTGAACAGCATCTATAGATATGCGCATTGAAAGGCTTTCACTCAGCGCACACCATAGGCGCGCACATTGTTATGACAACAGATTTTGAGTGAGTCATTAAACCGTTCATTCAACGAACACGTTATAAAAAGTTTATTCATTAAAAGAGTGAGATGTAATGAAACAAGGTGTTAATTATTTTGAACATTGAGTTCCACTTTTCAAGGCTCAGCTGAGCAGCAATGCGTCGCATGGGCAACGCTGAAGCTGATGCTTCACTTATTAGAGAGAGACCAATATGGCATTGATTCAATGCATGGCTTGCTGATTTTATTTCCCCGCGGCTTCCACGTGCTGTGGGATGCTGACCAGCGCTGCTGCTGACGCACATTTATGGGAAATACCCGCAACATGAACGTTAAAATGATGATACGACAAATATTTCGCTTTCCTTTGACACGGCAATCTTTTCACGACTTCAAAGACAGATGCAGGTAATCGCACGCGCTCTGCTGATCTATCTCATTCACTGACTGTCTGTGAGGCATCCGTAGGCTACACATAATCAAGAATAACAGTCTTGTTATCATTATGAACTTGTTTAACATTCAATACACATACATGAAGTTCAAAACAAGAAGGGTATAGCCTTATAAAAAAAAACGTGAATATCGCGGTTGCTGCGGTTACGTGCAATCATCTGCGGTTGGCATGTCAGAAGCGCGGTACTACTATATTGCGGTTATCGCGACAGCCCTAGCGTCGTAAGATCATTTAAAAGGGTTTTATGAGGTCGGTGAGGATGGGAAAATCTTGCATGTCTGTGTAAACTTTGCCCGTCGATAAAATAATTGTTATCTGCACGGTTGTATATGGGCTGTGGCAATAATAATAGCCTAATAATAAAAAAGAAGCTCGCAGCAACATATGGAAAAAAGAACTATGAACTAGTTCATTTTTGATATATGAACTGAACTAGTTCATTTTAACATTTGTGAACTGAACTTTTAACTAGTTAATATAATGAACTGTCCAACTGGTTGATAAGAAAGTTTGCTTTGATATGTGCAAAGTCAGTAATTTGCCTGAGACACTATACATGTGTAGAAAGAATTATTTGCATTTCAAAATCAATAATTGTTTTTCTAAGTATAATAAAAGGAAATGTGCCTTCTAAAAAAAAAAAACATTCAATATAATATTGTTGTATAAAGAAAATAAAAAGCAAATATGACCATCACAAAGATGTTGTGTATAAGAAAAAGACAAAGAAAGTTTGTAAAATTAACTTCAATTGTCAGAAGGACAGCTCATGAAGAACCAATCATGTACAGAAAGGAATGTTCAAATTCAGAGGAACAGTTCAGAAGAAACGTTAATAATAAAGATTGAGAAGATTGGATCAGTTGTGCTCCATTTTTGGAACACTTAAATACAATTTTTTTTTTTTTTTTTTTTTTTTGGAATACTTGATGCGGCCCGGCCTAACCCAGACTCTATCTCCAGCGGCCCCCAGTTAAGTTGAGTTTCAAACCCCTGGTCTAAATCCTGAAAATAATCAAATAAATAACGAGTTGACAACAACTGTCACCCAACGATTCTATCTTGTCAACAAACCACGTCTTGCTACGAAAAATAACGCAATAAAACGAACCAGAAATGGCGCGAAACAGCACGTGTGCCAATACCCAGCGAAGAAGAGAAAACAACACGCCAATATGGACGTCAGACAGAAACCAGTGCTGCACACTGTTTGCGCGATGATTTACTCTGAGAAAAAAATGCAAAAAAAGAAAAAATAAGATTTACTCGGTGACCTCAACCCATGCCTTGCTATGATTGGCTGTAGCTCATGACATCACTGAGGTTGAGTCGTGCGACAGCTCTGGATATCTAGCATGCTAGATATTTTTCTGGGCTTGGCGACGCGTCTGCAAGGCGTCTGCGAGCGTCTTCGCTGCGTTGTTGGCTCTTTCATACTAACAGATTGGCGAGCGTTCATCGACTGCTAATCCCCCGTGATTTGCACGCAATTTCACCCTGACCTGTCGGCGAACTCAACGATTTGCAAATCGGGCTTAAATCAGGCTTAAAATCCTGTAGTGTGAACTTGGCTTTAGATGAAGCCATTAAAAGCCATGCTGGTTGGGTGATTGAGAAATCCTGGCAACCCAAGGTTTTTAGTTGTGGGGGTCTGAGTGGCACAATTTACAGTAGATATTCCTCAGTTTATTTTTTCATAATCATCTTTTTACATCATTTTAATTTTTTGATGTCAATATTTTTTATGTTGTGCTTATAATACACCATAATACTTACTATTAATAAGAATCAGTTGTTAAATGAAAGTGAGCATTCACCCAAAAATAAACTGTAATCATATTTACTCTCATTCATGTCCTTCCAAATCTGAAAAAAAGACTATTTATTCTGTGGAACAAAAAAAGTAGACAATTTAAAGAATATTAGATATTATTTTCCAAAATATCTTCTTTTGTGTTACAAAGAAGAAAGTAATTAATTTAGGTTTAAACAACATGAGAGAATAAATGATGGCTGAATTTCATATTTGGATGAACTATCCCTTGAAATAGTTACTACATTTTGTAATCCTGATTGTTTATGATTTCAACAGGAAGTCTTTACAGAAATGGAGGAGAAGTACGGAGAGGTCGAGGAGATGAATGTGTGTGATAATCTTGGTGATCATTTGGTTGGAAATGTTTATGTAAAGGTAGACTTGAAATTATTTATTAATGTTTTGTGACATTTGCTTGATTAAAAGACCACTATAGAATATCTAATTTCAGTATTTCAAACAATGGAACTGTAACAGCCTGCGTTCAAATTAGACTAGGAAAGGAAAGGTTTAACCTTTTCTATTGTTTTATTGTCTTAAAAGTTTCGGCGGGAAGAGGATGCTGAGAAGGCTGTATTGGACTTGAATAATCGGTGGTTTAATGGCCAGCCGATACACTCAGAACTTTCCCCAGTTACAGACTTCAGAGAAGCCTGCTGCAGACAATATGAAATGGGGTCAGTGTCTAACAAAACATTTTAATATGTCACATTTTAAGGCACATTGAATATGAATGATTGAATATTTTAAGGTGGGGGGGAGGGTATTTATTAATTGAATAATTTACAAATAAAGCATTTAAGGGAAAATGGAATTTTCCAGTTGGGACAATTTAGTCATAAATATATATATATATATATTAGGGGTGGCACGGTTCACAAAACCCACGGTTCGGTTTGTATCACGGTTTTAGGGTCACGGTTTTCGGTTCTGTACGGTTCTTGTTATTTTTTCTTTTAATCTTTAACACTCCAGAAATGTACTTCAGCATGTGATATATAGCTTAATTATCCACACTTTAGGATACAGTATTAAAAAAATATATATATTATTCATGCAATCATGCACAAACTGAATTTGACTCTTTGACTTTAAGCACATTTTGGGACTATCTCAGAGGAAAGCTAGGTGAGATTTAGATACAGCAAGAGAGAAGAAATTGACATGCTTTTTGTTTATTTGGCAAAAAAAGGAGAATGTGTATCACTATCTCTACAAGAACTTGTGCATTTTTATCACATAAATCTTATTTACACAAAGAAATTAACTTTCATGTATCAACTGCTAACTTTTGTAGCTCTTACCAAAATTCTATCTTTTAAAAGAAAAAGAGAGGAACTCTTAAAACACTGTCTTTTAAATGTCAATATACATGAAACCTCATTGCCTATAGATAATTAAGCTATAGCAATAGCAATTTAGCAAAGGCCATAAACATAAAGTGAAATTGAAGTTCAACCTCAACACAAAAACAGTATCAACAATGCTTCTATTCCCAAAATGTGAGGGTACTTTTTTCCACTTAAAATTAAAGTGCAGGGTTTGGAAACGTATGACCGAAGCTCTTATCTATACATAAAGTGCCACTGTAGTTAAATTAAAATATCATAACATGAAATCCAAAATGTTCCCACACACCGGACTTATACCATAGACTTATACGACGCTGGCGCATCCTCCAACTCCCTCATCTCTCCCACTTGCCATTTCTCCGCGTGCCGTGACCTGCAGCGCTCCATACTCCACTTTTACTGGCTTGTTTATTAACTTGAACCGGCGCTGCACAGAGCGATCGGTAATGACATCAAATACCACGAAAGTGATGAATGCATACGGAGCCGACTCGCGCTAGATTGATGTTATTCACCGATCGCTCTGTGCAGCGCCGGTCCAAGTCGAACAAGTTTATGTCGCGCGAAAAGAAAACACACGTCACATACGGGCACGAGGTTACATTGCGCATGCGTCGAACCGTGAGACGCACACGCGCTCCGAACCGAGACAAGCGAACCGAACGGTTCGGGTGTTTTTTCATGTACCGTGCCACCCCTAATGTATATATATTTATATATATATGTGTGTGTGTGTGTGTGTGTGTGTTGTGGTTTGTTTGTTTGTTTGTCCACCTCATGATTGATACCTTAGTGATATAAAACTAATACTAGTGTTGACATGAATTCCAGGAAATAAATAAACTTGGTTCTCTTACGAGAGGTTCTCTCGTATTGCGTAAGCTAGCTTACGCTACGGGAAAGATTCATCTTTGCTGAGAAGTTGAAGCCAAAAAATTATTCCATAATTTTGTAATCATTGTCAACGCAGTCTCTCTGAGGCAGACCATGAGCGGGCTAGCTAGCAGCTCATTGGTTCGCTCAGGGAGAATGCACGAACCTATGGGAGAGCGGCGCTGAGCCCGCGGCAAATGAGCGGACGGCGCTCGCTCATTGCGTCAGAGCCCACCGAAAGGGGCGTGGCTACAGTGTATAAAAGTAGCTCTCCCAGACTCGTTCGTCGATTCTTCATCATTCAGCGAGCTACACGCATCCGCTGTCCTGGGAAGAAGCCGCTGTCGTCGAGAAGGCATCTTCTAGTGAGCTCCGGAGACTGAGGAAGCCGGCCGTCTGCCACCTTCAGCCGCCCAGCAAGCTAGCGCCATCCGACGCCGTATCCTTTTCTATTCCATTCACAAAAGAGCTCGAGCGTCTTTTTCAAGATGCCTCGAATTTCCTGCGGCTCATGCCGCTCTTCACTCGAGGAAGGAGACCGCCACCCCATCTGCGTTCTCTGTCTCGGAGTGGAACACGCAGAGCTCGCCCTCGCCAACGGAGGATGCGACCAATGCGAGGACCTGCCTCTGTCCTCCCTGCGGGCACGACTGCACCCCGCGCCTCTCTCACTGCGCCTCTCTAACTTCACAGCGGAAGAAGAAACACCGCTCCCAGAGGCCGCCGGAGCCCCCTGCGGATCCATGTGGGCCGCCGCCGCCGCCCACCGACCGCTCTCCCTCTCCGCAGCCGGACATACAGTTGCCGCCGAGTGGCCGCTCTGTCGCCTCCGACGACACCGCGGATGAGAAGGACTCCTGTTCGCTGCACGCTTCTGACAGCGAGGACTGGTCGTCGATTGGCTCATCGACAAAAGAGTCTGCGGGGACCCGCGCCGGCATCGAGGAGGAACTAACGCGTCTCCTCTCACAGGCCGTCGACCGCCTGGGTCTCGAGTGGTCTCCTCCCCCCGAGCAACCACCGAACCGTATGGATGGTAAATTCCTGCACCGGCGCCCGGCCCCCGCCTGCAGCCGGGCTGCACCATTCCTGCCTGAGCTGCATAACGAGCTCACTAAGTCCTGGAATTGCCCCTCTTTCGGCTCGAAACCGCTCCGACGTGTCCGCTTCGCTGCGCTCAGTGGACGGAGCCGCCGAGAAGGGTTATACTGCCATGCCGCCCATCGAGGACCTGGTCGCCGCTCATCTTTGCCCGCCCTCTGCTAGATGGCGTTCTTCCCCTACGCTTCCTTCAAAAGCGTGCAGAGCGACCTCTAACTTTCATGCTCGCGCCTATGCTGCCGCCGGACAGGCCGCTTCAGCGCTGCATTCTATGTCAGTCCTCCAAGTGCTTCAGAGCGACATCTTGTGCGAAATGGCGAACAGCGGTAGGAACCCGCCCATCCTCTCGGATCTGAGAAGCGCTACGGACCTTTCCCTTCGCGCCACAAAAGCCTCCGCACAAGCCCTGGGGAGATGCATGGCCGCCCTCTGTGTCGCTGAGAGACACACTTGTGGCTCACGTGTACCGACATGGGAGATTCAGAATGCGCCGTGTTCCTCAACGCGCCTATCTCTCCGACCGGTCTCTTCGGATCTGCCGTCAGGGACATCTTCGACCGCTTCTCCGAGGTACAGAAAGCTACCCAGGCCATGAACTTGTTCCTACCCCGCCGCGCTAGCTCTTCGGCAGGCCGCTCTCACGAGCCCCCTGCCAGAACCCCACATCAGCGCCCGCCTCAGCAAGCTCAGCAGCCCCAGCGTAGACAGGGCGGCCGCCCTCGCTCTCGCTCTGACAGCCGCCGCAGACAGCCTCCCCCCCGGGGGCCTCGACCCAAGATCACGCTGAAGCCTGATCAGCAGAAGTCTGCCTAGCACAGCTGAGAAAAAGACGGCTCTCTCCCGCTGCGGCCGGGCCGCCGTCAAAGCTTCGCCCTCTGTTAGTCCCCGTCTCATCGCCGACTACAGTAGAGTTCACCGCCACAAACAAGCCGGTCTCCCTGCCCGCTTGCGAGCGACTAAAAGCCGTTTTCACGGCTACCCAGAGAGTTCACGAAAAGAGCATAAAAGCCTCAAGTGTAATAAATGTGCCCACAAGCATGTGTTCACGTATACACACAAGCACCATATGCCCCGGGTCTCACACAGAGCCCATTCTCACGGAGCGATCACTATCCGCTCTAGTAGCAGAGAACATAAACACGCCCACGAGCCCATGCGCGTGTCCCCCCTCTGCTCGCTCTGTCACACGGCCCATAAACTCCTCTCTGAGTGTAAGTCCCGTTGCCATTCACATTTTAAGCGCGCCCACACCCAGTGTCCAGCCCGCTATGTGCAGCAACCAGGGCGAAATCGCCATTCAACCGCTAGCCGCATGCTGCGAAGCGTGGGAAGCCATCCCCGGCATCTCCCCGTGGGTTTTAAGCATCATAAAAGAATGGATATCGATAAGTGCATGGATACAGCGCTCGCTCCCCTGCGGAGTCAGGGGCTGCGCATTCTAAACTATCTGGACGACTGGCTGATTCTAGCAGATTCCCAGACGGAGCTTCTGTCGCACCGCGCAGTTCTCCTCAACCATCTGAAAGCGCTGGGACTCTCTGTCAACTGGACAAAAAGCTCTCTCCAGCCCAGTCAAACTATTTCATTCCTTGGAATAGATTTGAACTCGATCACAATGACGGCTCGTTTATCCACACAGCGCACGCGCCGTGTTCAGCGTCTAGCCGCCTCTTTTCGGATGGGTACCCACACATCCCTGAAATCTTTTCAGAGGATGCTGGGGTATATGGCCTTAGCCTCCGCTGTGCTACGGCTGGGTCTTCTGCACATGCGCCCCCTTCAACTCTGGTTAAAGAGCCGCGTATCCCACCGCGAGTGGGCTACGGGCCGCCAGATTATCAAGATTACTCAGACATGTATCTCTGCACTGCAGCCATGGTCAGTAATCGAGTGGTTTCAGAGGGGCGTTACCATGGGAACCTTTTCTCGACAGACGCATTCAACTCGGGTTGGGGTGCGGTCTGCGAGGGCTCACCGGCCGCCGGCCAGTGGTCGAGCCAGGAGAGTTCCATACATATAAACTGTCTGGAAATGATCGCGGTCGAGAACGCGCTGCTGTTTTTCCTCCCGCGCATACACGGTCACCACGTCCTGATTCGCTCAGACAATACGGCCGTGGTATCTTACATCAACCGTCAGGGCGGGGTCAGATCCAAGAATCTCTTTCATCTGACACGCCGCATCCTATTGTGGTCCCAGAGTCACCTGTTTTCTCTCAGAGCGACGCACGTACCGGGCCATCTGAACGACGGCCCAGACATGCTGTCCAGGAACCTTGTCTCCCCCGGAGAATGGTCCCTGCACACTCAAACAGTCCAAACATTGTGGCGCCTATTCGGCAGAGCGGAGATAGATCTTTTCGCGTCAGAAGAGAACGCTCACTGCCCGATATTCTTTTCAAAGAGCGAGGACGCGTTAGCCCAGGATTGGCCCCGCCGCCCGCTCTATGCTTTCCCCCCGATTTCTCTGCTACCGCAGGTCATTCAGAGAATCAGGGAGTCACGCCACTCGGTGCTCCTCATAGCCCCGCGCTGGGAGAATCAGATTTGGTTCCCGGATCTGACACGCCGCATCCTATTGTGGTCCCAGAGTCACCTGTTTTCTCTCAGAGCGACGCACGTACCGGGCCATCTGAACGACGGCCCAGACATGCTGTCCAGGAACCTTGTCTCCCCCGGAGAATGGTCCCTGCACACTCAAACAGTCCAAACATTGTGGCGCCTATTCGGCAGAGCGGAGATAGATCTTTTCGCGTCAGAAGAGAACGCTCACTGCCCGATATTCTTTTCAAAGAGCGAGGACGCGTTAGCCCAGGATTGGCCCCGCCGCCCGCTCTATGCTTTTCCCCCGATTTCTCTGCTACCGCAGGTCATTCAGAGAATCAAGGACTCACGCCACTCGGTGCTCCTCATAGCCCCGCGCTGGGAGAATCAGATTTGGTTCCCGGAGCTTACACAGCTGTCACAGACAGCCCTGTGGCCCATTCCAATCAGAGCAGATCTCCTGACTCAAGCCCGCGGCTCGATCTGGCATCCCCATCCACAGCGCTGGGCGCTTCATGCATGGGTGACCAACGACTATGCGTCGAATTGCTAGAAGGGGTTCTGAACACGATCAAACACGCCAGAGCGGAATCTACAAGAAAGCTCTATGCTGCTAAATGGTCTGTGTTTTCTAGATGGTGCACCAACAAAAATTTGGACCCATGGACGTGCGAGGTTTCGTCTTTGCTCGTGTTCCTTCAGGAGATGCTGGATAAGGGCAGGTCCCCATCCACTCTAAAGGTTTACGTGGCAGCCGTCACGGCGTTCGTTGAACCCCGGTGCGCCCAGTCTTTGGGCAAAGACGAGCTAATCATCCGCTTCCTCAGGGGAGCCAGAAGGATGAACCCCCCTCGCCCCCCCACGGTGCCGGTCTGGGATCTTTCTATAGTCCTAGAAGCTTTAAAAGCCCCACCGTTTGAACCACTCGAGTCCGTGGAACTAAAATACCTCTCGCTAAAAAACGTTTTTCTGACTGCACGCGCCTCAGTAAAACGTGTGGGGGACATTCACGTGCTGTCTTCAAGCGCCGCGTGCCTTGAGTTTGGACCTAATGACTCCATCGTCATTCTGAAACCTAGACACGGTTATGTTCCGAAAGCGATTGGTGCCCCCTTCAGGGCGCAAGTGATCTCTCTATCGGCGCTGCCTGCATCCGATATCGAACGTGACGCTGATCGCCTCTGCCCGGTTCGGGCTCTCAGAGTGTACACTACACGCGTTGCTGCGTTCAGACGCTCGGAGCAGCTGTTTGTGTCGTTCGGTGGCCGCACCAAGGGATTAGCCGCCTCGAAACAGACTCTATCCAGGTGGATAGTAGATGCAATTGCCTCTGCTTATGCCTCAAAAGACCTGCCTTGCCCACTGGGCATCAGGGCTCATTCCACCAGAGGCATGGCCTCATCGTGGGCATGGTCCTGCGGAATTTCCATTCACGACATTTGTGTGGCTGCGGGATGGGCCTCCCCCTCCACTTTTGTCAGATTTTATAACTTGGAAGTTCCCGCCTTACAGGCTAAAATTCTGGCGGTCTAGTACTATACAGCTCTCCTATAGGAAGCCGCACTATTGGGAGTTCTATCACAACCGGCTCGCCCCTTGTGTTTTCCCCTATGTGCTTATGCATTATACGTTCACGGCCCGCTACGCCGGCCGCCTTAGGGCGTTTTGCACTAGATGATAACGGCCGCTATGCTGGCCGCCTTATTGTCTTCGTCCACTTAAGATTCCCCCGGTTTTCCTTCCCCCTGGGATGTTTAGTGGTTTCATAGCGCGCACGGCGTTGACCAGATGTTCCCGTAGCGTAAGCTAGCTTACGCAATACGAGAGAACCTCTCGTAAGAGAACGATTCGGTTACCTAACGTAACCTCGGTTCTCTCTAGATGAGGGAACGAGTATTGCGTTCCCGGCCGTGCTTGCGCCACCAGCATTTCGGTTCATGCTGAAGAATCGACGAACGAGTCTGGGAGAGCTACTTTTATACACTGTAGCCACGCCCCTTTCGGCAGGCTCTGACGCAATGAGCGAGCGCCGTCCGCTCTCCCATAGGTTCGTGCATTCTCCCTGAGCGAACCAATGAGCTGCTAGCTAGCCCGCTCATGGTCTGTATCAGAGAGACTGCGTTGACAATGATTACAAAATTATGGAATAATTTTTTGGCTTCAACTTCTCAGCAAAGATGAATCTTTCCCGTAGCGTAAGCTAGCTTACGCAATACTCGTTCCCTCATCTAGAGAGAACCGAGGTTACGTTAGGTAACTGATTCGTTTTATGCTCTAATACGCTGATTTCACTTAGCTGCCATTTTGAAATCGAAAGTGAGGCTCTGGTGGGAAGAGCCCCGGAAGTACAGACATACCCCTTTTCCAACAAAAAAGAACTGGTTCGGAACTGGTGCTGGTTCAAAGTTGGTTCCGAGTTGGTTCAACTTGCAAACCTTTTCAGAACCTGTTTGTTTTTCCACTGACTAGAGCGCCCAGGGAACGACGTTGTTACGTCACTGTGTACGTCGCCATACGTCTTAGCTAGAAACGCTTGCAAGTACAACATTACTTTGGGATTATCTCTAACTCGTGTACCAAGAAGGCTTTAAAAACTATTGAAATATGTATAATAAGAAATATAATAAGTCTTTTTATCTTTTCCTTTGATATGTCATCTTTTCTGATTAGATATGTAGCCCTGTCTTGTCTCTTTTTTTTCTTTCCATTTATTTGTTCTATATTGTGACTGTTTTCTCCTTTGCTTATAATGTTTTCAATAAAAAAAAAAATTGAAAAACTTGCGCCAACTTTAAGCATAACATTTGCAAAGGCGGACTCCATCATGTTTCTGCAAATGTTTCTCCTGGCTTTGCGATCCTATATTATGGTCTAAAAGATGTTCATCTAAACCCGCCCCCAGCCCCCAACATGACGTGGTAAAAGAATGGTTCTAGTCCAGCAAAGAGTTGGTGCCGCTTTGGAACCAGTTTTCCTGGCCGAGAACCGGTTCTTTGGCTGTCGAAACACAAATGCTTAGGTGGAAATCAAAATGCTTAGGTGGAAAAGGGGTAATAGACAACAATGCCTTGGACTACCAACCTGAAGCTGCTGCCCTAATTTACACAATTGGATGTTAATATCCAATATAGGATATCTATATAGTTTGTTCCTGCTTCTTTTTTTTTACGTTCTGAATTATATATAAAGAAATAATTTTATTTATAAATTAATTTCACTGTGTATAATCTAAAATATTAAAGACATGTATGTACATTTTTAGAATAACAAATTTTCACATTAAACACAACAATACGCCGTCGCATTCGCGACTCTCCTATAAAGGCAACACTTATGGTTTTCGTCCCACGGAGTGATTTAAAAATGAAATGATGGAGTCCGCCTTTGCAAATGTTATGCTTGAAGTTGGCGCAAGTTTTTCAATTTTTTTTTATTTTTTTATTGAAAACATTATAAGCGGCTTCGTGAAATCAGTGTATAGCAATGTTTTGTGCTGTATCTCGTCTCACCACAGGGAGTGCACTAGAGGTGGTTTCTGTAATTTCATGCACTTGAAACCCATTTCTCGAGAACTCAGGAGAGATCTTTATGGACGTCGTAGAAAAAGGTGCTAAAAACCATCATCAAAGACAAGACTTGTCACTTTAATTGTAGTTGGCAATTTTATTGTAACAGAAATTATTTTATTTTTTTCCATTAGGCCTAGTTCTCAGTCAGGGTCTCAAAAACGCTCTCGTTCAAGGGATCGTAACCGTGGAGGTCGTGAACGGGAGAGGAGGAGATCAAGAGATCGGGAACGTTCTGGAAGATTTTGAGCAATGACACAGTTTTGATGCCTTTGTTTTATTGCTTGCTGTTTTATTGCAATCAATGACCAGCATTTGTTTGAAACATCAGATGTCATCTTGTCACGTGCTTTGTCCCTTTGTGTTTCTTAACTTTTTTTGTGTACAATTAAAAAGTTTCTCAATAAAAGTGCATTTTTATTAATTGTCCCGGTCAAATATTTACTGTTTATATGTTTGGGATTATTAAAAGCTTCAATTCAATTCAAAGCTTGATTATTAATCATTTCTGAAGTATAACACTTCATCAAGACCAGGAGTTTTGTTTGCCTTTGTAGTATACTTAGGGATACTGTTGCAATCTTTCAGCAGTACAGAATCACGAGTGCATTAGGGGTAAAAAAATATTTTGGTATTATCTCAAATATCATAAAACCTGCTGCCATGATTCTGGTTCATGGTGATTGTAGCTAGTATGCATATTTGAGTAAAAAGACACGTCACAAGTTTTGACTGTTTATCATTCTCATGTAAGAGAAATTTGCCTTAAAATGTAAGATGACTCACATTTCAGGCGTTTTTTTAAGGAGTTGTAGGCCAAATGTTTTTTTTCAAGTTGTTTGTATATGGACATGTCCCAGCTTCTGATAGGAGTCCAAACGATAGACGCCCTGCTTCCAGCCAATCATGTTCAGCGCCAACACAGCATGGCCAATTCCCAAATAAGTGGTCAACCCCGTTCATATTGACGTGACTCCAGTACTTCTACAACTATTAAAGTGGACGTTTGGCGCGATCAGCAAGGTAAATATGTATTTCAATCATTTCAGTACTGTTGTAGACTTGTCCAATATTCTATAAGCGTTATATTGTTTACAAAAAAACAGATAATTAGAAAATAATCACATTTTATGTATTTGTGAATATGGTTTAATGTATATACAAATTCTGTTTAAATATTAGTAGCCTATTTTATTTGTAAGTAGCCTAATCTTAGTGTGCTAACAGATCAGGGAATGAGGTTTATTAATAACGAGCATTTCTTAACCAATTCCATCAAAACCGACAGCGTTACGTTACAGACCGTCTGATAAAGTGCTCGGATTTATTTATTTTTTTTTCTTTTTTACACGAATTGCCTTCACGCCCTCGCACAAATTTTAAATGATTTTTTTCTTTAAGTCCTATACGAGTTTTTTTTTTGTGGGAGGAGAGTATGCGAGAAAGCCTGAATGGGGAACTGATAGTGTTGTAGGTCTATTTCTTAGAGCACATGGACCCATTTTAAACTTCCCCAGCTTTTAGTAGTCTTGCTCGTCACTCGTGCGTCCTAGGCTACGTCCACATTAATCCGGATACATTTGAAAACGGGGTTTTCGTTTAAAAACGCTCTCCGTCCACACTAGTTTTCTGACGTTTCAGTGTGTGGATGAGAACTTCTAAATTCACTTTACTGCGCATGCGTGAAACTTCACAAAAGCTCACTGAGACGTTACAGAGGGGGAAATAAAGTTATCGCGCAATTCTTCTAACGGGATCATTTTATTTAGCAAAATATCTCACCATCACTGATGCATCCAGGTCGCATTCAGTCACCATATTTGGTCTAAAACGCAACTCCTGTTTTGCCGCAGGACAACAAATGTGAGTACATTTGTCATCTTTGCAGTACTGTGCTATGAAGAATAGCACATATTAAGTAACATAGAAAGTAACATATTTTATCAACAGTGTAAAAATGAATAACACATAACACGCACAATACCGATAGACATGAATATCTATTGGTACATTTATCACATGACTAAACTTACATCATCGTTTTGAAATACCTCCGGTTTCACTGTCCACACTTCAACGCGAAAACGGCGTTTTCAAATTTATCCACTTTGGAGAGCGTTTTCCAAACGATACGTTTTTGGTGACTTAACGGCGTCTCAGTGTGGACGGAAGGCCAAAACGGAGAGAAAAAAATACGTTTTCAAACGAAAATTTGGGAATGGATTTGGGAATCGTTATTATGCATTCAGGTTTGATTTCAGGCACTTATAATGTAAGTAGCACAAAACATTTGAATCTTTTAAGAATCGCCAGTTGAATTAAAAAAAAAGAGCCTCACTTATCAGATTTTTGTTTACAGGTAACATAATAAAATACATTGTATTAGTCTGTATACAAACAATACTTGCATACATGGCTGTAATGTAATATTGTAATCATGAGTGTGACTCATATTTCCATTAAATCTTGGTGTACACCTAAGACTGACAGAAGATGGCTTTTGGTTAAAAAAAAAAAAAAACAACTTAATTGAAATGATCAAAATAGGGAAGTAGGCCTACTCCACATTTGTCAACCCTTGTCTGGTACTATAGTGTCATGTTCTGCAATACTCCTGCAGTAGAATTTTGATCAAGCATAATGGAAGATGTTCTCTTACGAGAGGTTCTCTCGTATTGCGTAAGCTAGCTTACGCTACGGAAAGATTCATCTTTGCAGAGAAGTTGAAGCCAAAAAATTATTCCTTAATTTTGTAATCATTGTCAACGCAGTCTCTTCTGAGGCAGACCATGAGCGGGCTAGCTAGCAGGTCATTGGTTCGCTCAGAGAGAATGCACGAACCTATGGGAGAGCGGCGCTGAGTCCGCGGCCAATGAGCGGACGGCGCTCGCTCACTGCATCACAGCCCGCCAAAAGGGGCGTGGCTACAGTGTTTAAAGGTAGCTTCCCCAGGCTCGTTCGTCGATTCTTCATCATTCAGCGAGCTACACGCATCCGCTGTCCTGGGAAGAAGCCGCCATCGTCGACAAGGCATCTTCTAGCAAGCTCCGGAGTCTGAGGAAGCCGCCGTCTGCCACCTTCAGCCGCCCAGCAAGCTAGCGCCATCCGACGCGTATCCTTTTATTCCTTCACAAAAGAGCCGAGCGTCTTTTTAAAGATGCCTCGAATTTCCTGCGGCTCATGCCGCTCTTCACTCGAGGAAGGAGACCGCCACCCCATCTGCGTTCTCTGTCTCGGAGTGGAACACGCAGAGCTCGCCCTCGCCAACGAAGGATGCGACCACTGCGAGGACCTGCCTCTGTCCTCCCTGCGGGCTCGACTGCAGGCGATCAAAACCGCTCCCGCGCCGCCTCTCACTTCGCCGCGGAAGAAGAAACGCCGCTCCCAGAGGCCGCCAGAGCCCCCTGCGGATCCATGTGGGCCGCCGCCCACCGACCGCTCTCCCTCTCCGCCCCAGCCGGACATACAGTTGCCGCCGAGTGGCCGCTCTGTCGCCTCCGACGACACCGCGGATGAAAAAGACTCCTGTTCGCTGCACGCTTCTGACAGCGAGGATTGGTCGTCGATCGGCTCATCGACAAAAGAGTCTGCGGGGACCCGCGCCGGCATCGAGGAGGAACTAACGCGCCTCCTTTCGCAGGCCGTCAACCGCCTGGGTCTCAAGTGGTCTCCTCCCCCCGAGCAACCACCGAACCACATGGATGGGAAGTTCCTGCACCGGCGCCCGGCCCCCGCCTGCAGCCGGGCTGCACCATTCCTGCCTGAGCTTCACAACGAGCTCAGGAAATCCTGGAATGCCCCTCTTTCGGCTCGTAACCGCTCCGATGTGTCCGCTTCGCTGCGCTCAGTGGACGGAGCCGCCGAGAAGGGTTATACTGCCATGCCGCCCGTCGAGGACCTGGTCGCCGCTCATCTTTGTCCGCCCTCTGCTAGATGGCGTTCTTCCCCTACGCTTCCTTCAAAAGCGTGCAGAGCGACCTCTAACTTTCATGCCCGCGCCTATGCTGCCGCCGGACAGGCCGCTCCAGCGCTGCATTCAATGTCAGTCCTCCAGGTGCTCCAGAGCGACATCTTGTGCGAAATGGCGAACAGCGGTAGGAACCCGCCCATCCTCTCGGATCTGAGAAGCGCTACGGACCTTTCCCTTCGCGCCACTAAAGCCGCCGCACAAGCCCTGGGGAAATGCATGGCCGCCCTCTGTGTCGCTGAGAGACACTTATGGCTCACGCTTACCGACATGGGAGATTCAGAACGCGCCGTGTTCCTCAACGCGCCTATCTCTCCGACCGGTCTCTTCGGATCTGCCGTCACGGGCATCGTTGACCGCTTCTCCGAGGTACAGAAAGCGACTCAGGCCATGAACTTGTTCCTGCCCCGCCGCGCTAGCTCTTCGGCAGGCCGCTCTCACGAGCCACCTGCCAGAACCCCACATCAGCGCCCGCCTCAGCAAGCTCAGCAGCCCCAGCGTAGACAGGGCGGCCGCCCTCGCTCTCGCTCTGACAGCCGCCGCAGACAGCCTCCTCCCCGGGGGCCTCGACCCAAGATCGCGCTGAAGCCCGACCAACAGAAGTCTGCCTAGCACAGCTGAGAAAAATGCGGCTCTCTCCCGCTGCGGCCGGACCGCCGTCAAAGCTTCGCCCGCTGTTAGTCCCCGTCTCACCGCCGACTACAGTAGAGTTCACCGCCACAATCAAGCCGGTTTCCCTGCCCGCTTGCGAGCGACTAAAAGCTGTTTTCATGGCTACCCAGAGAGTTCACAAAAAGAGCATAAAAGCCTCAAGTGTAAAAAATGTGCCCACAAGCATGTGCTCACGTATACACACAAGCACCATATGCCCCGGGTCTCACACAGAGCCCATTCTCACGGAGCGAGCACTATCTGCTCCAGTAGCAGAGAACATAAACACGCCCACGAGCCCGTGCGCGTCCCCCCTCTGCCCGCTCTGTCACACGGCCCATAAACTCCTCTCTGAGTGTAAGTCTCGTTGCCAACCGCATTATAAGCGCGCCCACACCCAGTGTCCAGCCCGCTATGTGCAGCAATCAGGGCGAAATCGCCATTCAACCGCTAGCCGCATGCTGCGAAGCGTGGGAAGCCATCCCCGGCATCTCCCCGTGGGTTTTAAGCATAATAAAGAATGGCTATCGATTACAGTTTCGTCGCCGCCCGCCACGCTCACGCGGCTCGAATCCACTGTCAGCCCGGCTGCTATGAACAAGCTTCGCTTAGAAATAGCCAAGCTACTGCAGAAGGGCGCTATAGAGAGAGTCCCGCCATCTATGACCGAGTCGGGGTTTTACGGCCATTATTTTCTGGTTCCCAAGAAAGACGGCGGCCTCAGGCTGATCTTAGATCTCAGGGCTTTGAACAAAGCGCTCATGAAGAGACCGTTCAAAATGCTCACAGTCAAGAAACTCCTCGCGCACGTCCGCCAGGGGGACTGGTTCATCTCTCTAGACCTGAAAGACGCCTATTTTCAGATCCAGATAAACCCTCATCACAGGCCATTCCTACGTTTCGCCTTCGAGGGTCAAGTTTACCAATATGCCGTTCTCCCGTTCGGCCTATCCTTAGCACCCCGTACGTTCACGAAGTGCATGGATACAGCGCTCGCTCCCCTGCGAAGTCAGGGGCTGCGCATTCTAAATTATCTGGACGACTGGCTCATTCTAGCAGATTCCCAGACGGAGCTTCTGTCGCACCGCGCAGTTCTCCTCAACCATCTGGAAGCGCTGGGACTCTCTGTCAACTGGACAAAGAGCTCTCTCCAGCCCAGTCAAACTATTTCATTCCTTGGAATAGATTTGAACTCTGTCACTATGACGGCTCTTATCCACACAGCGCGCGCCGTGTTCAGCGCCTAGCCGCCTCCTTTCAGATGGGTACCCACACATCCCTGAAATCTTTTCAGAGGATGCTGGGTTATATGGCTTCAGCCTCCGCTATGCTACAGCTGGGTCTTCTGCACATGCGCCCCCTTCAACTCTGGTTAAAGAGCCGCGTTTCCCACCACGAGTGGACGACGGGCCGCCAGATGATCAGGATTACTCAGACATGTATCACTGCACTGCAGCCATGGTCAGTAATCGAGTGGTTTCAGAGGGGCGTTACCATGGGTACTTTTTCTCACCCGAAAGTCATCTCGACAGACGCATCCAACTCGGGTTGGGGTGCGGTTTGCGAGGGCTCACCGGCCGCCGGCCAGTGGTCGAGCCACGAGAGTTCCCTACACATAAACTGTCTGGAAATGATCGCGGTCGAGAACGCGCTGCTGTTTTTCCTCCCGCGCATACATGGTCACCACGTCCTGATTCGCTCAGACAATATGGCCGTGGTATCATACATCAACCGTCAGGGCGGCGTCAGATCCAAGAATCTCTTTCATCTGACACGCCGCATCCTGTTGTGGTCCCAGAGTCACCTGCTCTCGCTCAGAGCGACGCACGTACCGGGCCATCTGAACAACGGTCCAGACATGCTGTCCAGGAACCTTGTCTCCCCCGGAGAATGGTCCCTGCACACTCAAACAGTCCAAACGCTGTGGCGCCTATTCGGCAGAGCGGAGATAGATCTTTTCGCGTCAGAAGAGAACGCTCACTGCCCAATATTCTTCTCAAAGAGCAAGGATGCGTTAGCCCAGGAGTGGCCCCGCCGCCCGCTCTATGCTTTTCCCCCGATTTCTCTGCTACCGCAGGTCATTCAGAGAATCAGGGACTCACGCCACTCGGTGCTCCTCATAGCCCCCCGCTGGGAGATGCAGATTTGGTTCCCGGAGCTTACGCGGCTGTCACAGACAGCCCCGTGGCCCATTCCAATCAGAGCAGATTTCCTCACTCAAGCTCGCGGCTCGATCTGGCATCCCCATCCACAGCGCTGGGTGCTTCATGCATGGGTGACCAACGACTACGCGTCGAATTGCCAGAAGGAGTTCTGAACACGATCAAACACGCCAGAGCGGAATCTACCAGAAAGCTCTATGCTGCAAAATGGTCTGTGTTCTCCAAATGGTGCACCGACAAAAACTTGGACCCACGGACGTGCGAGGTTTCGTCTTTGCTCGTGTTCCTTCAGGAGATGCTGGATAAGGGCAGGTCCCCATCCACTCTTAAGGTTTACGTGGCAGCCGTCGCGGCGTTCGTTGAACCCCGGCGCGCCCAGTCTCTGGGCAAAGACGAGCTAATCATCCGCTTCCTCAGGGGAGCCAGAAGGATGAACCCCCCTCGCCCCCCTACGGTGCCGGTCTGGGATCTTTCTATAGTTCTAGAAGCTCTGAAAGTCCCGCCGTTTGAACCACTCGAGTCCGTGGAGCTAAAATACCTCTCGCTAAAAACCGTTCTTCTGACGGCACTCGCCTCAGTAAAACGTGTGGGCGACATTCACGCGCTGTTTTCGAGCGCCGCGTGCCTTGAGTTTGGACCGAATGACTCCATAGTCATTCTGAAACCTAGACACGGTTATGTTCCGAAAGCGATTGGTACCCCTTTCAGGGCGCAAGTGATTTCTCTATCGGCGCTGCCTGTATCCGAGAGCGAACGTGACGCTGATCGCCTCTGCCCGGTTCGGGCTCTCAGAGTGTACACTACACGCGTTGCCGCGTTCAGACGCTCAGAGCAGCTGTTTGTGTCGTTCAGTGGCCGCACCAAGGGATTAGCCGCCTCGAAACAGACTCTATCCAGGTGGATAGTAGACGCGATTGCCTCTGCTTATGCCGCTAAAGACCTGTCTTGCCCTCTGGGCATCAGGGCTCATTCCACCAGAGGCATGGCCTCATCGTGGGCATGGTCCTGCGGAATTTCCATTCACGATATTTGTGTGGCTGCGGGATGGGCCTCCCCCTCCACTTTTGTCAGATTTTATAACTTGGAAGTTCCAGCCTTACAGGCTAAAATTCTGGCGGTCTAGTACTATACAGCTCTCCTATAGAAAGCCGCACTATCGGGAGTTCCATCACAACCGGCTGACCCCTTGTGTTCTCCTATGTGCTTATGCATTATACGTTCGCGGCCCGCTACGCCGGCCGCCTTACGGCGTTTTGCACTAGATGATAACGGCTGCTATGCTGGCCGCCTTATTATATTCATCCACTTATAGATTCCCCCGGTGTTTTTCCCCCCTGGGATGCTTAGTGGTTACTTAGCGCGCACGGCGTTGACCAGGTGTTCCCGTAGCGTAAGCTAGCTTACGCAATACGAGAGAACCTCTCGTAAGAGAACGAATCGGTTACCTAACGTAACCTCGGTTCTCTCTAGATGAGGGAACGAGTATTGCGTTCCCGGCCGTGCTTGCGCCACCAGCGTTTCGCTTCATGCTGATAGAATCGACGAACGAGCCTGGGAGAGCTACCTTTATACACTGTAGCCACGCCCCTTTTGGCGGACTGTGACGCAGTGAGCGAGCGCCGTCCGCTCATTGGCCGCGGATTCAGCGCCGCTCTCCCATAGGTTCGTGCATTCTCTCTGAGCGAACCAATGAGCCGCTAGCTAGCCCGCTCATGGTCCGCCTCAGAAGAGACTGCGTTGACAATGATTACAAAATTAAGGAATAATTTTTTGGCTTCAACTTCTCAGCAAAGATGAATCTTTCCGTAGCGTAAGCTACAGTAGCTTACGCAATACCCGTTCCCTCATCTAGAGAGAACCGAGGTTACGTTAGGTAACCGATTCGTTTGTTAATCCTAATGTTTGATCATTTCTATGTGTCAGTTTTTGAGAGAAAAAAAAATATACACACACAGGACACATAAGTCCACATATTAAGTACTGGGTAGATTAGATAGTAAGCAAACAATGAGTTCTCGTAATCAATGTGTTGGATGCAGGACAAATGGGCAGGAATAAAGATCTGAGTGACTTTGTCAAGGGCCAAATTGTTATGACAAGGTGACTGGGTCAGAGTATGTCTTAAACAGCAAGGCTCGTTGGTTGCTCCTGGTCAGCAGTGGTGAGAATTTACCTAGAGTGGTCCGAGGAGAGACTAACCACAAGCGTCGATGGTGTTGGCAAGGCCCATTGATGTACGAGGGCAATGTGTCAAAACACAGTGCATGTTATGTCCTGTTTTCTTTTGCATATGGACAGCTTTCATGTTTGCTGTTGTAGGAGCCATAAGGCTATTAACAATGTTACTTAATGTCATGGCTGTATGTAACTATTGTCTTCACTTCCCCCTGTGGTAAGGGGAAAGTATTACACCCCTTTTGAGGACTTCCTGAAGGTAGCCATCTTAAACAGGAAGTGATGTGGCAAGGGAGAGGGAAGGGAGACAGTTTTTTGACCTACAGTACATTACGCAACACTGTTTGTTTTGGAGCACAGAGTTTAACTTTAAGTTTTCACCTTTTTGTTACAATAAAGCTTGTCTTGTTAAAACAGGTGTAGCGTCAAATATACTTTCCCTCACGGAAGGGTTTAAGGAAAGGAAGCCACTACATTAAGTTAAAAAAAAAAAAAAACTCCCAATAAGGACATGCAGGCATGCGGTAGCCCAATCAAGGCCTACATCTGGAATGATCAAGCCATGAGTGACACAAATCGTCAGCTTTGAAAGGATTCTGAAATTCATCCAATGCGTGAGTAAACAAGGGTGAACTTATTTCTAAGAGCTGTGGTTGAGAATTTGGCTTTGATCAAAGCATGGTACAAGAAGCTGATGCTTATCTGCACATTGTGGCCTGCTGATTCTTTGGAAAGCTGGATACTTGATTGGGCTTGTTTGTGTCAAATAAGGTTGATGAAATGTACAAAATGAAAACGATGGAGTTGAACAAAGCATTGGATCCTCAGTTCTATGCGTAGGGGAAGGCTGGTTGTGTGCACACGTAGATGAATGAAGTAAAGGCATTGCTTGCTGATGGTTGTGATGTGGAATCAATAAAAAAGTGCAGATATATTTTTTATGTCACTTGAAGAATTCAAGACTGCTCATAGGCTTGTGCAAGAACAACTATCTGATGATATCAGAGAAAATGAGCGCATTGACTGGTTTGAACCTAAAATGGCTACATTTGAGAACTTTGTGGATCCTTTTGAACATTTTTCCACATCTCATATCCACTCAAACACTCAAAGCCAAGTGATAGTGTTTTGAATGCGTCCAAGAGGTCACATAAATCTCGTAGTTCTCGCTGCTCAAGTATATCATCGTGTCATCAATAAAGATAAAAGTAACTGCCTGATAAAGCAGCCCTTCTTGCTCGCAAAGCTGCATTAAAACAAAACAGGCCTAGAAATGGAAAAAGCTGCTTTGAAAAGGAGACTGGAAACAGTAAATTTGGAATGTGATATTGCTGCAAACAATGCTAAACTGAAGGTCTTCGAAGACTATGCAACAACAGCAAGCCCAAGGTCTACAAGTTCAATCTGTTATTTCCAGCAATCTTTTCAACCTAAGGACGAAATGAATGAGTATCTTGAAAAGTACAGTCCCGAGAATTCTAAGATCAACAAAACAGGATCAGACATCACCAGGACCCTTGCCATCTTTTGAATTTGTTTCAACTAGGAGCAATCACTGAAAACTCAGTTGCAAAGAATGTTTTAACCTCCAAAACTCAACCAAGTAGCACACAGAAAGTTCAATGTCGAGGATTACCAGGGGAAG
>NW_024121307.1:73897-126327 GCF_016745375.1 Pimephales promelas | reverse complement strand
GGAATTTCCATTCACGACATTTGTGTGGCTGCGGGATGGGCCTCCCCCTCCACTTTTGTCAGATTTATAACTTGGAAGTTCCAGCCTTACAGGTAAAATTCTGGCGGTCTAGTACTATACAGCTCTCCTATAGAAAGCCGCACTATCGGGAGTTCATCACAAACCGGCTCACCCCTTGTGTTCTCCTATGTGCTTATGCATTATACGTTCGCGGCCCGCTACGCCGGCCGCCTTACGGCGTTTTGCACTAGATGAATAACGGCTGCTATGCTGGCCGCCTTATTATATTCATCCACTTATAGATTCCCACCGGTGTTTTTCCCCCCTGGGATGCTTAGTGGTTACTTAGCGCGCACGGCGTTGACCAGGTGTTCCCGTAGCGTAAGCTAGCTTGCGCAATACGAGAGAACCTCTCGTAAGAGAACGAATCGGTTACCTAACGTAACCTCGGTTCTCTCTAGATGAGGAACGAGTATTGCGTTCCCGGCCGGCTTGCGCCACCAGCGTTTCGCTTCATGCTGATAGAATCGACGAACGAGCCCTGGGAGAGCTACCTTTATACACTGTAGCCACGCCCCTTTTGGCGGACTGTGACGCAGTGAGCGAGCGCCGTCCGCTCATTGGCCGCGGATTCAGCGCCGCTCTCCCATAGGTTCGTGCATTCTCTCTGAGCGAACCAATGAGCCCGCTAGCTAGCCCGCTCATGGTCCGCCTCAGAAGAGACTGCGTTGACAATGATTACAAAATTAAGGAATAATTTTTTGGCTTCAACTTCTCAGCAAAGATGAATCTTTCCGTAGCGTAAGCTACAGTAGCTTACGCAATACCCGTTCCCTCATCTAGAGAGAACCGAGGTTACGTTAGGTAACCGATTCGTTTGTTAATCCTAATGTTTGATCATTTCTATGTGTCAGTTTTTGAGAGAAAAAAAAATATACACACACACAGGACACATAAGTCCACATATTAAGTACTGGGTAGATTAGATAGTAAGCAAACAATGAGTTCTCGTAATCAATGTGTTGGATGCAGGACAAATGGGCAGGAATAAAGATCTGAGTGACTTTGTCAAGGGCCAAATTGTTATGACAAGGTGACTGGGTCAGAGTATGTCTTAAAGGAACACTCCGACTTTTTGGGACTTTAGCCTATTCACCTTACCCCCCAGAGTTAGATAAGTCCATACATACCTTTTTCATCTCCGTGCGTGCTATAAGTCTGTTTGACGCACCCACCGCTAGCCTAGCTTAGCACAAAGACTGGATGTGAATGGTTGCAGCTTTCATACTGAATCCAAATGAGTGGCAAAATAACGCAAACGTTTTCCTATTTACATGTTTGTGGTTTGTATAGTCACAGAGTGTGCAAATATCAAGGCCATATGAGACACAGACATCTTTTTGACCGTATAAATACTATATTTTCTGAAGGGGAAGCACTGCTACTTGGGCAGAGTGATAACAATCACCTGAGACGCACCGTGACGAGGAGCAGAGAGTTCGCTTCGCTCAGCGTTGGAGTAAAGAGTCAGCAATTACTAACGTTAGATAGAAAAGCATAGTTTATCATGGGTGTTTGCTTTATTGTATGAGCTGTGACAATAAACAGGGAGACCAGGTAATACAGTACATTGATTTCCAACCAAAAACGCACCCAGATTTATAAATATCACATGAATAAATAATTATTATTACAGGAATCAATATATTTTAAATGCAATTTATTAGCTGAACCAAATGTATTCAACAGTAGCCTATATAATATACAGTATTGCATTACTATAGGATAGAATAAGGGGAAAGTAATAGCACAAATTGTTTTTGCACAATGAACTCACAGCCTATCGTACCCTTTTGCACGCTCAAGTTCGTTAATTTCCATGGTATTTCAAATTTAGGCTACTAGGCGCCGCGCGCAGGGTGCAAGTTCAACGCGGTGAACGCGCTCGTTTTTTTTTTCCAAGCGCGTCCGCACCGCATCAAGATAAAAACATATTCATACCCTAATCATATAATAGTCTCACTAACGTTACATTAGATCTGGCTAATGGCACTGTTACAGTAGGTCATCTAAAAACCATAACGGAACACTTACCTCAGCCGCAGGTGATCCACTTGTCCTGTCTGTACGCTATCGATGGGATGGCCGTATCCTTCAGCACATTATGGTCCGTGTGGCAAATTCCATTTTTTCAAAATAGTCGTCCTCATTGAAATGTACCGAGCAAACATAATGTCCCTTGATAATCTTAGGTGTGTTTGGATAAATATCCAGAGTAAGTTAGCCATTTCTTCATCCAGTCAGCGTTTTAGTTGGAATTCTGTGAAACATGTTACCTCCCCTGTTTACAGTCGCAGCTATTTACAATAGAGCGAAAACCCATGACTGTAAACTACGCTTTTACTATTTATAAATTGCTGACTCTATTACCCAAACACCGAGCGAACTCTCCGCTCCTCACCACGGCGTGTCTCCGGTGATGCGGTTATTACGCCGTCAAAGTAGCAGTGCTTCGCCTTCAGAGAATAGTTCCCAGGTTTTATACGGTCAAAAGATGTCTGTGTCTCATTTGACTTTGTTATTTGTACATTATGTGACTATACAAATCACAACATGTAAATAGGAAAACGTTTGCGTTATTTTGTCACTCATTTGGATCAGTATGAAAGCTGCAACCAGTCACATCGAGTCTTTGTGCTAAGCTAGGCTAGCGGTGGGTGCGTCAAACAGACTTATAGCACGCACGGAGATGAAAAAGGTATGTATGGACTTATCTAACTCTGGGGGGTAAGGTGAATAGGCTAAAGTCCCAAAAAGTCGGAGTGTTCCTTTAAACAGCAAGGCTCGTTGGTTGCTCCTGGTCAGCAGTGGTGAGAATTTACCTAGAGTGGTCCGAGGAGAGACTAACCACAAGCGTCGATGGTGTTGGCAAGGCCCATTGATGTACGAGGGCAATGTGTCAAAACACAGTGCATGTTATGTCCTGTTTTCTTTTGCATATGGACAGCTTTCATGTTTGCTGTTGTAGGAGCCATAAGGCTATTAACAATGTTACTTAATGTCATGGCTGTATGTAACTATTGTCTTCACTTCCCCCTGTGGTAAGGGGAAAGTATTGCACCCCTTTTTGAGGACTTCCTGAAGGTAGCCATCTTAAACAGGAAGTGATGTGGCAAGGGGAGAGGGGAAGGGAGACAGTTTTTTGACCTACAGTACATTACGCAACACTGTTTGTTTTGGAGCACAGAGTTTAACTTTAAGTTTTCACCTTTTTGTTACAATAAAGCTTGTCTTGTTAAAACAGGTGTAGCGTCAAATATACTTTCCCTCACGGAAGTGGTTTAAGGAAAGGAAGCCACTACATTAAGTTAAAAAAAAAAAAAAACTCCCAATAAGGACATGCAGGCATGCGGTAGGCCCAATCAAGGCCTACATCTGGAATGATCAAGCCATGAGTGACACAAATCGTCAGCTTTGAAAGGATTCTGAAATTCATCCAATGCGTGAGTAAACAAGGGTGAACTTATTTCTAAGAGCTGTGGTTGAGAATTTTGGCTTTGATCAAAGCATGGTACAAGAAGCTGATGCTTATCTGCACATTGTGGCCTGCTGATTCTTTGGAAAGCTGGATACTTGATTGTGCTTGTTTGTGTCAAATAAGGTTGATGAAATGTACAAAAATGAAAACGATGGAGTTGAACAAAGCATTGGATCCCTCAGTTCTATGCGTAGGGGAAGGCTGGTTGTGTGCACACGTAGGATGAATGAAGTAAAGGCATTGCTTGCTGATGGTTGTGATGTGGAATCAATAAAAAAGTGCAGATATATTTTTTATGTCACTTGAAGAATTCAAGACTGCTCATAGGCTTGTGCAAGAACAACTATCTGATGATATCAGAGAAAATGAGCGCATTGACTGGTTTGAACCTAAAATGGCTACATTTGAGAACTTTGTGGATCCTTTTGAACATTTTTCCACATCTCATATCCACTCAAACACTCAAAGCCAAGTGATAGTGTTTTGAATGCGTCCAAGAGGTCACATAAATCTCGTAGTTCTCGCTGCTCAAGTATATCATCGGTGTCATCAATAAAGATAAAAGTAACTGCTGATAAAGCAGCCCTTCTTGCTTGCAAAGCTGCATTAAAACAAAACAGGCCCTAGAAATGGAAAAAGCTGCTTTGAAAAGGAGACTGGAAACAGTAAATTTGGAATGTGATATTGCTGCAAACAATGCTAAACTGAAGGTCTTCGAAGACTATGCAACAACAGCAAGCCCAAGTCTACAAGTTCAATCTGTTATTTCCCAGCAATCTTTTCAACCTAAGGACGAAATGAATGAGTATCTTGAAAAGTACAGTCCCGAGAATTCTAAGATCAACAAAACAGGATCAGACATCACCAGGACCCTTGCCATCTTTTGAATTTGTTCAACTAGGAGCAATCACTGAAAACTCAGTTGCAAAGAATGTTTTAACCTCCAAAACTCAACCAAGTAGCACACAGAAAGTTCAATGTCGAGGATTACCAGGGGAAGTGATGGCACCGTTGGGACAACGCTAAGGCAGTGGAGGGAGTGTGATACTCTGGGAAATGCTATGGGAAAACCTTGGTTCTGCCATTTATGTGGACAAACATTTTATATGTGCCACCTACCTAAACATCTTTGCAGACCAGGTACACCCCTTCATGACAATGGTGTTCCATGGTGGAAGTGGCCTCTTTTAGCAGGATAATGCACCCTGCCACACAGCACACATTTTTCAAGAATGGTTTGAGGAACATGATGAAGAGTTCAAGGTGTTGCCCATGGCCTCCAGATGTGCTGGACCAATAAGTTTGATCCACGATGGCTCAACCTCTCAACTTACTGGACTTGAAAGTCTGCTGCTAACTTCTCTGCTGAAAATCTGCTGTTAACTTCTTAATGCCAGATACCACAGGACACCTTCAGGGGTCTTGTAGAGTCCATGCTTTGGCGGGTCTGCCCTGTTTTTGCTGCATGTAGAGGACCAACAGCATATATACATTTATGGCATAAGTGCCAAAAAGTGTTATAATAAGAATGTACCCTAGTCCAGGCAGGGATGCTCAAATCCGGTCCTAGAGGGCCACTGCCCAGCAGAGTTTAGTTACAACCCTAATGAAAAACACCTGATCAAGCAAATCAGGGTTTTCAGAGTTACTAGAAAATTGCAGAGTTGAGTTTGATCAAGGTCCGGATTTGAGGATCCCTGCCTTAGGCTCTATGTGCTTGAATATGGCCTGAAACTTACTGCACTTTTGTGTGAATGGGTCAACCTCAAACACATTTTTTCTGGACACAAAAAGACCGTTTTAGCTTGCATTGTATTGTGGCCATTTCACATTAAATCAGTCAAGCATGCTTGCCATCTTGGAGAGGCTCAATGTTTTAACAGCTGGTGTATTATATACATGGCCTCTTGGGTTATATATTAATGGTTCTCATATTCTGGAATCAACCTAATGGTAAAGCTATGTGCATTCAAGGTGTCAGATTTGTTTGGCATTTTCTTATTTGATACAACTTCATACTAGAAATGTATGATTGTCTGGGGGATTGGAGCTTATCAAAATGCACTGTATCCCTAAAGGCTTGAGTTGTCATGGCTCCTCATGTCTTTGTGTTGCGTAATAAAGTGATATAGGCCTTGTCTACACCTGCTATTAAGATGCTTTTTGGTTGACCGGATCACAATTGAACAACATTAAATACTGGTGTGAGCAGGGTCTAAAACAATTTTAGCTTGTTTTCGCACTCACCGCGTTCGATATGGTCTTGCGGCTATAAGAGCTAAAACAAAAGCTGCTGCTCTCCGTGTGTTTTTCCATCGTCTCTGGTCTCCATCTCCTCGAATTTAGGCAGTAATCCAAAAGCCAATGGATAAATCTTATTTCATCTACCAAAAAACATCATCATTGCAGCACTCTGTTGCCGCCTTTTTAATTCTGTGGATTATGTACTTTCTCATTGTGGGCTTTGATGTTTTGGTTATATTTGCCTTTTGAATGAGTACAAACCCGGCAGCCTGGAAGTGTGCCAGTTACGAAGTCTTCGGACATTTGACTAAATAAATGGATGATAATGTAGGAACTGATGCTACTTTTGATTAAGATTAAATTAAATGTCTCTATTATGTATCTTGTGTATAATCACATTTATTATAAACATGTTCATTCATGTCTTAATCTACAATATGTGAAATCCATAGTAACAAATGACCCTGGGTTAAACGTTAAAACTCTTTACAGGGAACTATAGAGAAATCATGCCTTCAGGCCCATCCAACCAAGAGAAAGTCACCCCTGCCTGCCCCTTTGCTGGCAAGAAGACCACTGGCAGGAATGGTGTAGAGAACAAGTTGGTTTTGGATGATGTAGACAGACCCCAGCAGCCTAATAGAGAAACTGGGGCCACTGACCTAAAATGGATTCGCCCTGACCTGCCAAGTAGATGTACCTGGAAACTGGGAATGTCTCATGAAAAGTCCCCTCACACATACTTTCCCAGGTAATGATCACTCACTTTCAGAATCTAGAATATTCTAAAATTAAAAGATTTCTAATTTAAATCAAGTGACAGGGAAATGACACGTACTAAAAAAAAGTCGAGCCTAAACTAAGCAAAACATTTCTGTTTACTTCTCAAGAATTTATCCGAAACTTATCTGCAAAATAAGTGTGTTGCATAAATGTGTCCGCTGTAATGGACTTGGCAATATTCGATAAGCAATAAATTCGTTACAGTATATACACACATTACATAAAATGTGTGTGTGTGAGAGAGAGAGAGATAAAGAGAGAGCAAGAGGGATCTTTATAATTCTTTATAGATATTTCAAGTAATATTGTTTTAGGTTTTAGAACCGTGTACCCTGAAGCAATTGCATTCATGTGCATGTATTCATAAATACATGACTTGTTTTTATTTTTACCTGTTATTATTTTTATTTAGTGACCGTCCCATCCTGTATATTTTAACCAGATGACAAAGAACTCGCAACAGAAATTTGACATCATACTCTTAATTAAGATTTTTAATTTACACTCACAAAATGACCTTAATGGAGTTTATTTTGTTTTATTTTATTTTGAGTTTGTTTGTTTGTTTTTTCACCATTGGAGGACAAAAGCTGTAGGCATTCTGCCCAACATCCTGGACAGGATTGGAGACACACCGCTGGTCCGTATAAACAAGATCTCTAAGTCTTTTGGACTAAAGTGTGAACTTTGTAAGTGATGAATTCATATTTTTACTTTTGAAGTTGTAAATCAATTAAATTCAAAGTCAATACCATTGAATCACAGAAGGGGCGGCAGTGGTTCATGTAGGTTGTCTACAAACCGAAGGTTGGTGGTTCAATCCCCGGTTCCACCTAACCAAGTGTCGAGGTGTCCATGAGCAAGACACCTAACCCCGGCTGCTCCCGACGAGCTGGATGGCGCCTTGCATGACTGACACCGCCGTCGGTGTATGAATGAGTGGGCCATTGGGTCTTTGAAAGTGCTATATAAATGCATTTACCATTTACCAAGGAGTATTACAAATGAGAAACTTCAAAAACTTTGTATCCTTGAAAGACAAAATATTTGACAAGGGAGTATAGACATACACTTGTGTCCATTGAAGCAGTTTTCCCTGCTATGTGGATTTATTGTTACATAAACATTTTTGTTTGTCTGCAGTGGCCAAGTGTGAGTTCTTTAATGCTGGTGGAAGTGTGAAGGACCGCATCAGTCTCCGTATGGTGGAGGATGCAGAAAGGGACGGCATTCTCAAACCAGGAGACACAATTATAGAGCCCACTTCTGGAAATACAGGTAATCCCACAGGGCTTTTTATTATTTACAGACTGTTCTGTTTTGTCAAACATACTTTTGATACTTCATCTTTCCTTTTTTTACATTCCTATTGAATTGCTTATTGTTAAAGTACCGTATGTTCTTTTCAAAATCTTCAACATATGAGTATTGGCTTTCCTGTAGCTCAAAGAGTAGAGCGTTGGCGCCTGCAAAGCCAAGGTTATGGGTTTGATGCCCAGGGAAAGCAAGAACTGATAAGAATGTAAATGTGTTACTTGAAATGGAGTGTAAGTCGCTTTGGATAAAGGCATCTGCCAAAAAAATGCATAAATGTAAATGGTGTCATGGTGTCCATTGTAGTGGACATGGAAAAAAAATATCGAATAAAAACAAATAAAATTGGGGGGAAAAAGAAATGTTCTTACAAAAAAAAAATCGGGTCTAACAAATTTGTGCATTCTATGCAGGTATTGGTCTTGCACTGGCTGCAGCAGTGAAGGGTTATCGCTGCATAATTGTTATGCCTGAGAAAATGAGCATGGAGAAGGTAAGATTTATCCCAATTAGTTTTCTTAGCCCATCAAGAATGTTACATTTTATGAAGTTAAACAAGAGTCTCATCATAGGTTGACGTTTTGAGAGCTTTGGGTGCTGAGATAGTCCGAACTCCCACCAGTGCGCGGTTTGACTCCCCGGAGTCCCATGTGGGTGTGGCTTGGCGCTTGAAGAATGAGATTCCTGACTCGCACATCCTGGATCAGTACCGCAATCCCAGCAACCCCCTGGCTCATTACGACACCACTGCGGAGGAGATTCTGGAGCAGTGTGATGGTAGTAATCATGTATTTTCTCTCTCCCTGTCTTTGTTCTGCTTTTGATCTTCACAACATAACTCTTGTCACTTGGTCTGTTGGCAATCATGTTTGGATGGGGTCTGGTTCTCCTTGGTCCTTTGGGGGGGAGTGCGGAACGCGCGCACGTTTTGGTGCATTCTCACCAGTTGCACCGCCCTAAGGATGTACATGTTGCAATTAATATTGCTCAGTATTTAAATGTAAAATTACACTGAATCAAGGGCACCATAAAATAAAGTGGAACCGGCATTTGTTCATCTTTGGAACATAAATTAAGAGACTTTTATGAAATAAAAAGAAAGTTTTCTGTCCCTACATTGAACGTACATTCACCCATAACTCTGATGGTTCAAAACGTTCATTAAGAGATCATAAAAGAAATCCAAATGAATCGAACGGTTTAATCCAAGTCTTCTGAAGTGACACAATCACTTGATCAACAGATAGAGCACTGAAATTTGATAAACGGAAGATCAACCGTACTTGCTCGCTTGCTCATCAGAGGGCTTGGACTGAACCTCTCAATTCATATGGATTTATTTTACAATCTCTTTATGAGTGTTTTGAACTATAGTTTGGGTGAATGGCTATCCAATGAAGGGGCAAATATCTCTCAAATTTAATTGAAAATACTGTAATTTGTGCTTCTACAATGAATGAAAGGATTGTGAGGTGAACTATTCCTTTAACTCTCTACTCACCTTACCTGTGTCAACAGGAAAAGTAGATATGCTGGTGGCAGGAGCAGGCACAGGTGGCACCATTACAGGCGTTGCTCGCAAATTGAAGGAGAAATGCCCAAACGTTAAGGTAGAAACTGATTGTCATGAGACCTGATGCTTAAGTCTGCATAATAAATCATATAAATTTTTAAAAGTCACTTAGGCATAAAGTAACTAGACAACACCGAATATGAGTCTTTACATGTCTGAAGTCTGTCTTTGTTTTGATAGATTGTTGCCGTGGACCCAGAGGGCTCGATCCTTGCTGAGCCTGATGAGCTGAACCGGACAGATAAAACCCAGTATGAAGTGGAGGGAATCGGATATGACTTTATACCCACCGTTCTGGACAGATCTGTGAGTGACTGTACATTGGTATTAGATTATGTAGACTGTTAAATTAGATTCAAATAAAAGCGAAAAGTCCCTAAAAATGTAATGTGTCCATGATAGGGGTCTTCAACTTGTATCCTACCAGATCTTGACCATCAGTCATTTTTATGCAGCCCTCCAATTTATTTTATATATATTTCTGCACTGCCACATACATTAAAGCATTCTGTGTTCAAAACCTAATGATGAAATCAACGGTGAGTGCATCATGATCCATATTTGGACTATAGTGAACATGTTTCTTTTTTTATCTTTAAAGCTTCGTTTCAGTGAGGGCCTCTCAATTTAGCCAGTCAAATTGTCAGACATTTGTGCAGAGAAAGCAGGACCTTGAACTTCAGGTTCAGGATGAGGATTCTGACTCGCAGTTGTATAAACCAATAGTCAGGATGTGTGTATATATATATATATATATATATATATATATATATATATAAAGGGTGCGATTTGCCGGGGGGCATGCGTGGGATTTCCCCCTTTCTGGTCAATGGATCCCTGCCTCTGCTTAATTATTTTTATCCCCGGTGGGGATAAATTTATCCCCCCTCAGTGTGATCAGTGATCCTACACTAGTGGTGAGACGGATCAAAAAACTTATCACGGATCCGTGCTTTGATTAAAGTTAATTTTAGTTTTAAATGCGCTACTTTGGCTGGCTCTCATATAGCTACCGCTCTGCACGAGTCTGCAGACTTGCTAAATGTCCCGCCCATGGCGCTATCTGATTGGTTACACCTCGTATAATAGCCTTTCAACACTTGCGAGACGGTTGCAGGTCTGCGCTGGGCTGTGGAGCTGCTTGTACAAATGAAGGCAGCATAGCTATTCAGAATAAACATCACAATCTGATTGTCTGTTTCTATGATGACAAGCAGAGCTAGTGTCCAGTCACTGAGAATGGCCGAAGTTATACACACGGACCCGGTGTTTCACTCAACTGAGACTAAAGCAAAGGTTTTTGTCACTCACTCTTGAACATCTGGGGCCTCATGTATAAACGTTGCGTACGCACAAAATGGGCATAGAAATATGCGTACGCATTTTTCCACGCGCACATCGGGATTTATAAAAAATAAACTTGCCGTAAATAAGTGCGCACCGTAAGGATGCTCTTGACCGTGCGTACGCACTCTTTTAGAAGAGTATGGGTTTGGGCGACACCGATGGTGAGCTGGAGTCAAATGTCTTTTTGCTTACTATTAGACAGAGAGTCTAAAGAAAATTATACATCTACAGAAAGATAATACAAATATAATTTCACAAACCTATCATCACTTGAAGCAAACATCCATCCCTTCTTAAATGACCGCGCCTGCACGCGCGTTGGGCCGTTTGGTGAAACTGACGCATATAGCCTATAATCTAATGGCAGATGGAGTAAAACCGTAAATCTTCATTATGAGTCCAAATCATAAATACAGTCCATATTCACAATAACAGTTGAAATAAATAAGAGAATGGTTTAAACTATGTTTTACTTTTGATATAAACATTTAGATTAAATATGCCATTCTCATTAATGGAGTTAAACTCTTAAACTACATGAAATCCTGACTGAGAAGTTACAATATATATATATATATATATATTCAATAAATAGAAATAGACCTATTTGTTGTGGATGCATTGCTTTTGAACACTTTTCTTCTGGCATGCTGTGTTTTGATGTTTTAAGAGATTGTCTGACTGAGCAGTGCCGATCCTGACCTCCCTGGGGCCCTAAGCAAAATTCTGCTAAGGGGCCCTCTACCTGACCCGTGACGTGAGCTATGTAAACCATTTGCCAATGCTACACAGTCACACCTGACACTCAGTGCTCCAAATACAATCCTCCCTCCTTTAAACAAAACAGTCAAAGAACAGAATGAGGTTCAAACAAACAATATTTATTGAATAGAGTATTTTCCATAGAATATTAAGATAACAAGTGAATATTATTAAGTAAGTGAAAATTAACGTAAACATAAATAAGAATAACATAATAAATTATAACCCTGAGCTTTGGCTTTTGGGATTAACTTTTGTTCTCTTGTGTTTTTTTATTTTTTTATTATGCATGTTGAAGCAATTTTTGATTTATGGTAATTATTTACTGAGGGATGTGCATCCATATTGACCAGTGTCCAGCTAATCAACATTTTAAATTCAATATACAGTGCCCTCCACAATTATTGGCACCCCTGTTTAAGATGTGGTCGAGGACTTTTAAAAATTCTCCCTTTTTTTTAAACAACATAGAATCCAAATGCAAAAAAAGAGAAAAATCCAACCTTTTATTTAAGTACATTACTTTGGTGGTAAAAAAAAAATTAAAAATTTAAAAAAATAAAAACTTCAAATCATGTGTCCCACAATTATTGGCACCCCTAATGTTAATACTTTGTACAACCCCCTTTTGCCAACAAGACAGCACTTAATCTCCTCCTATAACATTTCACAAGATTGAAGAACACAGAGAGAGGGATCTTTGACCATTCTTCTTTGCAAAATCTTTCTAGATCATCCAGTATCCTGGGCTCTCTCTTGTGCACTCTCCTCTTTAGCTCACCCCACAGGTTTTCGATTGGATTGAGGTCTGGGGACTGAGATGGCCATGGGAGGACCTTGAGTTTGTTACTGAACCATTTTTGTGTAGATTTTGCCACACGTTTTGGATCATTATCCTGCTGAAAGACCCAATGACGACCCATCTTCAGCTTTCTGGCAGAGGCCATCAGGTTTTTATTTAAAATGTCCTGGTAGTTCAAAGCGTTCATAATGCCATGCACCCTAACAAGGTTCCCAGGGCCTTTGGAAGAGAAACAGGCCCACAGCATCACAGATCCTCCACCATACTTCACGGTGGGCATGAGGTACTTTTCGGCATACACATCTTTTGTTTTACACCAGATCCACTTAGAGTGTTTGTTGCCAAAAAGCTCAATCTTAGTCTCATCCGACCAAAGCACACGATCCCAGATGAAGTCCCAGTGCCGCTTGGCAAACTCCAGACGTTTACGTTTGTCAGTGTTAGTGAGAAAAGGCTTTTTCCTAGCATGCCTCCCAAACATCTTGTTGGCATGTAGAGAGCGTCTGATGGTTGTTTTGGAGATTTTGTGACCCCAAGATGCCACTATTTGATGCAATTCTGTGACAGTGAGCTTAGGACTTTTTTTTACTTTTCTTAGCATCCTCCTCACAGTGCGTTGTGGCAAGATAAACTTGGGACCTCTTTCAGCCTTGTTTGTCACTGTTCCTGTTGTTTTAAACTTCTTAATGATTCCTCTAACTTTAGATATGGGCAATATAAGGTGAGTGGCTATTTTCTTGTAGCCATTGCCTGACTTATAAAGGTCATCACACATCTGCCTTACTTGAATGGTGTGTTCTCTTGTCTTTGCCATGTTGACAAATGGGTAAGAGAATTAGGCCTCTGTGTCATGTCATATTTATACCCCAGGGAAATAGGAAGTCATGAATTACTAATTAAAAGTTCCTAGATATCCTGACCAACATTAGCAACTACAGAAAATATATATTTTTTTAAAAATCAATTACATTTTTCAGCGGAATTGTTAGGGGTGCCAATAATTGTGGGACACAGGATTTGAAGTTTTTATTTTTCTAAATTTTTACATTTTTTTTTACCACCAAAGTAATGTACTTGAATAAAAGGTTGGATTTTTCTCTTTTTTTGCATTTGGATTCTATGTTGTTTAAAAAAAAGGGAGAATTTTTAAAAGTCCTCAACCACATCTTAAACAGGGGTGCCAATAATTGTGGAGGGCACTGTATATCAATAGTCAATCAATGTCAAATTGTCAATATTGCTTTCCATTTTGCATAATTAGTGCTGCTGCAGTTGTTTAGAATGTTTAACTACACATTGACTGAGACTAATCAGTGTCTTGTTTTAAAAGTAGCTATGTATGTACAATGTGTACTTTGATGATGAGTGCCATCATTTCCCGCCCATATATTGTACAGTATGTCCACATATATTTCTGCTTGAAAAAATGCGCGTTTCATTTCGTGCACGCGCATATGAACGCATGATAGCATAATAACACATGCGATCATCTTTTCCGAGCTGCAGTAAACAAACACCGTTGCACAACTTGCACTTTGTTGTTTATCAAAAACAAACGTAATAAATAATTGTATTTTACTCTCACTTTTGTCAGTCAGGCACAAAGAGAAGTGATGCAAGAGATGCACTGCCTGTCTGCCCAGCTAGGTTAGCAAGACCAAAAAAACACAATAGAAATGTAAACTTAACTTTACTTTGCTGACTGACAGCAAATTTGGAGAGGAGGCAACACAAGTTTACCTGAATGTTGTTCCCGCAATTCACCCTCATGTTTTTTCTTCTTTCTCTTATCGTGACCAGAGGGATAGTTTCGCTTCATTTTGTCAACATTAATTGACGCGCTATGACATGAGGAGGGGGAGGCGGGGCCTTGAGTAATTTGCGGGGCCCTACGCAGCTTGCGTAGTGAGCGTATAGGGCGTATCGGCTCTGTGTCTGAGAAAACTGTTTCGTGCAAATAATGCACAACCATGTCTATCTCTTCCATTAAAATCTCTTCCATTATCCATTAAAATATAAATCAATTAAAAATACTATTTGGCCAGTGGAAAAGATTGAGAAAAACTTTCTCTGAAATGTATTTAACACTATTTGATTTATTCATTCAAAAACATGGCAATACTAAAAAAAATGTCTGTAATAATGTGACGGCACATCCGCATTTCATATTTTCCTAACGTCTTGTACCGTTAAACTTATCACGTGGATGAATAATCATATGCAAATTATATGCAGATGAGGATATGCATAGTAAAACTAGGCGTTGTAATCTCCATATATGGTTATTTCGGGGAGGAGACGCACGTGCGCATAATCTCCCGCTGACTGGGATTTATAAAGTGAATTCTGCGCAGGTTCTGGCGTACGAACGGTTTTGTGCGTACGCAAATTCTGCCTTATGTGCGTACGCACACTTTAAGGATGAAATCTACGCAAAGTTTTATACATGAGGCCCCTGGCGCGAGTGATTTCAATGTTAATTCAATGTAAAGACGCGTTTACGCGCGTCTAGAGGTTCTGCGGCGCAAATGAGGCGAATTAACAAACATAGATAATGCATCCGTCTTTTCTATCATTTCACTGGTCAGCATCGCGATGTAACGTTAACATTATAACTTTAACTTAACAGCAGCAGTAAAACTGTTTCTATTATGGTTTAACTTTGCAATCAATCCCTGGTTCAGGAGAGGCTGATATAAATTAGCCTCTAACGTTACCCTATTAATCTATTTATTTAATTCGTGCATGTTTTTTGTGCATGATTACAGTTCATATGTGTGGGAAGCTATTAAAAATTGCGTTAGGATACTTCATGAGTTATTAAGAATTTTTTTTTTCAAGTTCATGAATTTTTTTATGAATTTTTTTTTTCAAACGCTATGCACTTGAAGCAGGGAAAACTATAGCAAATGTTTGGAAATAAAAAAGTTGGTAATGCTTTACAAAATTAGGCCCCGTTATTAAACGTTAGTTAATGTATTAACAAACATTAACTAACAATGAGCATTTGTTACAGTATTTATTCATCTTTGTTAATAAAATTACAAGTTTGTTTGCTCAGGTCCAATAAATAATTTTAAGCAATTTATAACCTTATAAAACCTTACATATTAAATAAGTCAGATAATAATACATTTATGTATCAAATATGATCCAGTAGGCTTTATAGGGGTAAAAAGTAAAAAAAAAAAAAATTCATTTTAATAAACAAAATTATATTTAGCTTATTTGATTAATTTATTTTTCCTATTCAAATGTTTATTAAAGGTATAGCGGAGGATCTTTCCGAATTTTAGAGAAGACCCGCCCTCTCCAATTTAAAAAAAAAAATGCACATGCACAAACACAACACTCTTGCTCCCGAGAGCTAGGGAACGTCTATACGCCTTGCACAATTATGTTGCAAATTCTAAACTAACTAAAAAACATTCATAAAAAAGACAACATGTCAAATGCCCTTCCGTGTTTTATTTACTTATTATACTGATCGATTGAGTGACCGAGGACTCAAGACATGATATGTGCAACCCTGTATCACACGAAATACGTTCTGAGGAAACTATTTTGCAAATCGCAATTACGTTACATAGCAACATATAAGCAGTGCTATTACGTTGGTCCTTAACCTAATATCTCTCATTGTTAATACGTTATTTTTATACATAGTTGCATATGGAGAAGTAGCTTGTTGCATTTGTGTAATAATAAACACACAAGATTTTAGAATATTTCAGCGTGATACCATTTACCATTTTGGACAAAAGGCTACTTTAGACAAATTGAGATGTTTACCGTGTCTATGCGGTGCATGACTCGTGCCAGGGCTAGCATTGTAGCTTGCATTAACTTTTACTAGTGATTTTAAATGGATTTCTCCAAATAGCGTGACAAACTTTACCTGTCTGGTAGAATCTTCGCGACTGCGGCATCAGTGAGAAGCCCAACCTGTGCTTTTAGCGCACGCCAGCGTGTGATATTCACCCAAAATCTCTCTGGTCTTGTTTCTATATTCTGCGGCCTTTCTCTTCTTATCATACACTTAGTAAACATTTTTTCTCTTTCGACCCTCAGCCATTTTCAAAGGAATGGCTGAAACCGTAACTCCGACATAATACACATGAAAGTGAAAACTACATAGGGATGAGCACGTAGCCTACGATGGCCTTACGTAAACATATCACCAGAATGATTGACACTTAGGTGGACCAATAGTATAGACTACCCACCCGGAAAAAGAAAATCCTCCGCTATACCTTTAACATTCATTATCAGGTCTCACTTACCATATCAGGCACATTATCACATAGTTTCAGTAAAAATGATTTTTGAAAAATGATCAGCAAAAATGATTCCGACGTCCAAAAGGAAGGACCCTGTTCTGTGACATCCACATGTTTGTTGCAATAGTCCACTCAGTGGTTCCATTTGTTGCTATTTTGATATTTACCAGTAGCTGGCAGTAGAAGTATAGGGTTGGTGTACAGTGTCCTATTGGTGGGAACCAATCATGCAGGACTACTTTGTGTGTGAAACCCCTGTGTGTGTTTATTTCAGTTGGTTGACAAATGGTACAAATCCAGAGACGATGAATCATTTGCCATGGCCCGAATGCTTGTAAGAGATGAAGGGCTGTTATGTGGTAAGAACATGATCTTTTATTAAATTTCACCATTATATAAATATAAATAATGTCTGTGAATTTTTTAAAATGTTAAATGTTTATGAGAATAAGTTGGTATGCTGCATGGTTAATCAGTATAACGCTAAGGCTCTGTTGTCAGGTGGTAGTTCAGGCACTGCCATGGCAGCTGCAGTAAAGTTTGCCAAAGAGCTGAAGGAGGGTCAGCGCTGTGTCGTGATTCTGCCAGACTCGATTCGAAATTACATGTAAGGAGTCTTACTTAATAAAAGTAATCAATTTCAGTTTGTTTTTCCAGGGAACACAAATTGATAAATTTGACCTTAAATGCACTTTAAGTTTCTTTTGTTAAAAGCATCTGCCAAATGCATAAATGTGTGCATGCATGTGTAAAATAAACTGTGTAAATATACTCTAAAGGTCCAAGTTCTTGAGTGATAAGTGGATGTTCCAGAAGGGCTTTCTGAGGGTGGAGGACATAATGGTGAATAAACCCTGGTGAGGAGAGGATCAAAACAGCAAACAGCTAAATGTATACAATATATTATACAAAATATCAAACCATTAATTTGAACTGTGTAACCTTTTAAACACAACTTACCATTGTCCTGTGAGTATTTTTCAACTTTTGAGTCTGACTTTTAAACCTGAGATTTTATTTTGATGATATTTGACCATTTAGTTTAAAGAACACAATCATCTATTCATCTATAATGTTATTTAAAAGGGTTTTGAACTGGGTGTTTGAAACCATAGAAATTAGAAAACCCATTTCACTCCACTTTTTTAGTTATTGAGATATTGTGGATATGATGACTTCTCTTTGTGAAAGCTATGGCCATTTTCGCCTATTTTAAATATATTCTTAATTTATGAACAATTATACAAAGTCTAGTTATTTAGAAACTGAGCAGCCTCTCATTTGTTTTTGGTCCTGTGTACATTCTTCATTTATCTTCATCTGTCATTCAATTTCTTCCAGGTGGTGGAATTTGAAATTGCAAAGTTTAAACCTCTGTGCTCCCCTTACTGTGCTGCCCACAGTCACATGCCAAAAAACTATCAAAATTTTGAAAGAAAAGGGCTTTGACCAGGCACCTGTCGTAGATGAAGCTGGGTGAGTAAAAATACAACTAAGAACTTTTTCATATTCAATTCAAAATAAAATGGTGATGACCTCACTTTGTCAATGTCAATGAAGCTGATTGAAAGTGTTTTTGCTTTGTCAATGAAGCTGATTGAAAGTGTTTTACACTACATTTGAATGAGGACTGGATCTGGAATACAGTTATGTTTGGCTTTCTCTCTGCAGGTTGATTCTGGGTATGGTGACCCTGGGAAACATGCTTGCTTCTGTGCTTGCAGGAAAGGTGAAGCCCTCTGATTCTGTTAGCAAAGTGCTCTACAAACAGTTCAAGCAGGTGAGTCTAGAGCAGGACTTTTAGAAAGGATAATTTTTGCTCACTTAATCCATCTGATATTACCTGTTTTAGATTCATCTAACTGACAACATGGGAAGGCTGTCTCGGATCTTGGAAACTGATCACTTTGCCCTGGTGGTCCATGAGCAGATTCAGTGTGAGTGTTTACAGTATATTGTCATGGCCAGGCATATGAGTAGTAATTCTCAAGGATTAAAGTTCTCTGTCGCTACGACGGATTTCCGTTAATTGCAGCGAGTCTATGACGGATATCCGTCAATTGCAGGGTTCCCGTCTGTCCTTATTTCTTAAATTAACTTTTCATAATTTTAAGGCCGTAAATAGGCTTTCATTTCTCAAACAGTGTGATAAATGTCTTAATTTTAGTTTGAATAGGTCTTAAATTAAGGAAAGACGATGTATATTCACGGTATTCTAGCTGCTAAGGGGGATGTGATAAAGCCTGGAGTGGAGCGAAAGCATGTTCCTCTCTCTACTCTAAGCATTTTGTAATCACTTCGCTCATGGTCCACTCCAGGTTTTCAATTCCCACTCACGGAAAAACTGCTCCGTGTTCACGAACGGATAAGTGCGTGTCAGGCTACAGCTCGTTTGCTGCGGTCCCATAATAGAAAACAGAACGCTGGTCAATATTGGTCGTTTCTCAATACCAAGTACGTAAACTTCGGACATGCGTTCTTGGTAGTTCAGACTTGCCAAGTTCGACTCGGGAGAACGAACTCCTGAGGACGAGAGGACGCGATTCCGGTTATTCTTCTGCTAATGGAACAGCGCTTCTTGAACACGTCACTCAGCATGCGGCTACTCGGGTTATCCCTTTATGTATAGCAGGCCACAATAAAACGAAATATGGTATGAAATACAACTCTGCCTCTTTTCATTTATAAATGAACATATTATCATAAATAGATTAATGGCCACACAAATGTGGTTCAGGCAATGAAAATATCTTCACTGCATATATTTATAACAACACGAAATATAAAACATATATATTCTTTTTGTTTTCATTTTAAAAATATGAAACTTTATTGATCATTAAAACTGACATTTAACAAACAGACAGGGTTGTATCATTTTATTGTATTACACAACCCTGTCTCTTTTTGTTAAATGTCAGTTTTAATGATAATATCCCGTTCAAAAGTATAAGTAGCCTAATAGGTAGGCTATAATAAGCTATACAATGAGAAATAAAGCAAACAATTTAGTTAAACATAAGTCAGCTCTCTAATAGGCTACAAAGTTAAAATTAAATAGCCTAAATATATAAAGTTATGAAACTTCACTTTGCCCTCAACCAAAACGATTTGCCATGGAACAAACTATATAATAATATAGTTTAGCATTGTTTGGTCTTATACGATAAATAAAAACATGCACTGAAAAGTTATGTAGATAGTTGATTATTTGTCAAGATAAGTAATTGTTTTTCATAGATTTAAAATAGCTTTACGCAAACTGCCAATATTAGATCGGTTTAAAACATCTCCCCTTAAAACGCTATTGGTCTCGACTATTTAAATAAAGTTACAGGAATATGACTTGGCCTGAAAAAATTTTCAGTCAGAAGAATTTTTTTCACTTTAATCCCTGAATTCTTCATTGACTGGATAAGCTCTCATTTTTTTCAAAACTACATTGCATGCAGTGTAATTCAGAAGTCTGATTTGCACTGCTTAAATTTTTAACTTTACATTAATCTAAAAGAACCCAAACGCAGAACAGCCAGGGAAACTCAAAAAGATCTTTGACAAATAAAGGGCAATACAAAAAAAAATGGGTGAAAATAATATACCCAGATGTCAGTGAACAAAAGGAAGAAAAAAAAACACAACAGGGAAAAATGTAAAACTCACAGACTATACTAGACTAGACCAGACGACGGCAACCAGAAGCACAATATGGATGCAAAGCGAACCAGCACAGGACAAGAAAACACAAGGGAAATAAATAAGGAGGGTAACAAGGGAGATCAGGTGGGGCAATTAAACCAATAATCAGGTAATAAAAAGGGGGAGGGTGAAGACAATAGACAACGAAACACATGACCCATAGAAACATACAAAACAAGAGAACACAAGATTGCCTGGCTGGCTAATGAAAACAGAAACCATGTGCTCGACAAAAACACATGAGACAAGACTGCACAGTGAGTGAATGAACACCAGTGATGCGCGGGTCAATGTATAAACAACCCGCAACTGAACGACGTTTTCAACTACCCCAACATGACATCATGACTTTTGCGTAAACATACACGCCACTTTCGAGTCAGGTGACGTGTTATCTCTACGCATTTTGAACTATCTGCGTGTATCCGCGTGTATGCGTGTATGCCTACGCCATTAACGTCCGTGTCACTCCGTGTGTCTGTACACGCAGTCAAATCTCCAGTCATAAATGCCATTAACCCCAGTGACGGTTAAGTTTAGGGATGGGGTTGAGGTAAGTCATATCTTTTTTTTACCTAGGATGGTAAGGGAACAGTCATAAATGCCTAATTTATGGGGACGGGGGACGGGTAGGGACGGGGTTGAGGTAATTCATATATTTATATAACGTTAAGTCAACGGCGTTCATAAACACGCTGAAAGGCGATTATGCATCTTGATAGCATGCCAAAAATGGAAATACGAATTGGCGTGTCATACACATGAGATCAGTCTGACTACCCGCCCGCAACTCGGACCGCAAAAAAAGTAAAAAAAATATTGTACCCGACCCTTTCTATTTGTGTATTTGCGGAGCTTCTACTCCCCAGTCTTCACCTTTTTTTCTTGCCGCCTCCATCTCTCTGCAGACTGTAGTGATCATAGACATGGCCGGTTCGAGAACGAATCGTTCTTTTAAACCGGTTCTTTTTAGTGAACCGGTCGAACCAGTACACTAAATCGAACTGAATCGTTCGAAACAGTTCGCGTCTTGCGTCAGTGCTGATCCACGAGTTACTAAAGTTACTCACTTTCAGACATGCCTGACAGTCCCTCCGAATCGAAATAAATCAATATCCTGAATTATATTTTACTTCAGTAACTCCAACAGTTCACTGAACCGAGACATGTTGGTGCCACTGTTGAGAGAAGTGATGAGCACGAGCAGCTGATACTGCACATAGATACTGCACACAGGGACAGCGGTTCTCGAATCACCAGTATAGATCCGAGAACTGTTTAGGGCAAGGCAAGGGAAGTTTATTTATATAGCACATTTCAGACACAATGGCAATTCAAAGTGCTTTACATAGAAGAAATTAAAATAATCAAAAGAAATCAGAATAATTAAAACAGTTTAGAATAAGAAATAATGAAAAATAAAAATTATGATAAAAATAAAATACAGTAAATTAAAACCATTTAGAATAAAATTAAGTACAGTAACAGTCGGACGAACAGTGGCACAGTGCTCATTCAGTAAATGCACAGCTAAACAGATGTGTTTTGAGTCTGGATTTGAATGTGACTACTGTAGGAGCACACCTGATCTCTTCTGGAAGCTGGTTCCAGCTGCGGCTGGCATAATAGCTAAAAGCAGACTCTCCATGCTTAGAGTGAACCCTTGGTATTTCTAGCTGATGTGATCCTAATGATCTGAGCGATCTGTTGGGTTTATATTCAGTTAGCATATCTGCAATATATTGAGGTCCTAACCCATTAAATGATTTATATACCAGTAATAATACTTTAAAATCAATCCTAAATGTAACTGGCAGCCAGTGTAAAGACCTGAGGACTGGTGTGATGTGTTCATATTTTCTGGTCCTGCTCAGAATCCTGGCAGCAGCGTTCTGTATGAGCTGCAACTGTCTTATGGTCTTTTTAGGAAGGCCAGTGAGGAGGCCATTACAATAATCCACCCTGCTGGTGATGAAAGCATGCACAAGTTTCTCCAAGTCTTGACTGGAAACGAAGCATCTAATTCTTGAAATATTTTTCAGATGATGGTATGCTGAATTAGTTTTGCTTTGACATGACTATTGGAACTAAGGTCTGACTCTAGAGACACACCAAGATTCCTGACTTGATTTTTAGTTGTTAGACCCCTAGCGTCAAGGTATGCATTCACCTTGAGAACTTCATCTTTGTTTCCAAACGCAATGACTTCAGTTTTGTCTTTGTTTAACTGCAGAAAGTTTTGACACATCCAACCGTTTACTTCATCAATGCATTGGCACAGGGAGTCAATGGAGCTGTAGTCGTTAGGCGATAGGGCTAAGTAGAGCTGTGTGTCATCTGCGTAGCTGTGTTAAGTGATTTGGTTCTTTTTCATTATTTGGCTCATTGGGAGCATATACAGGTTGAATAGGAGTGGTGCAAGAATCGAGCCCTGAGGGACTCCGCAGTTCATGGATGTCCACTCAGACTTATGTTCTCCCATACTCACAAAATAACATCTCCCTTCTAAGTATGACCTGAACCATTTTAGGACTATCCCAGAAAGACCCACCCAGTTTTCCAGCCTGTCAAGAAGTATGTCGTGATCGACAGTGTCAAATGCAGCACTGAGGTCGAGTAGTACCAACACGGATAATTTGCCTGTATCAGTATTTAAGCGAATATCGTTTATTATCTTTATAAGCGCTGTCTCCGTGCTGTGATGCGATCGGAAACCAGATTGAAAATTGTCAAAATATCCATTTGAGCTTAAAAATTTGTTCAGCTGATTGAAGACAACCTTTTCAATGATTTTGCCTATGAAAGGAAGATTTGAGATCGGTCTATAATTACTTAAGATGGTCTTATCCAGATTGCTCTTTTTCAGGAGGGGCTTGACAACTGCAGTTTTCAAGGAGTTCGGAAAACTCCCAGAGCGAAGTGAGGCATTTACCACTTCTAGGAGATCTGCTTCTAAACAGTTTAACACACTTTTAAAAAAAGATGTGGGAAGTGCGTCAAGGGCGCAGTTTGATGTTTTAAGGTGCTGAACGGTTTCTACCAAAATTGTGCCATCAATTTCTTCGAAATCAGACATAGTAACTACTTTCTCAGGTTGTGGCCTGATCTGCCTGACTCCAGAGCAACTCAAGGATGTGCTGATCACCTTTCTGATGTTATTGATTTTTTCAGAGAAGAAAGAAGCAAACTCACTGCATTTCCTTTTCTGAGAGCATTTCTATGGGAATCTGGTTTGGGGGGTTTGTCAGTCTCTCTACAGTAGCAAAAAGAGTGCGTGTGTTGTTTATATTGCTGTTTATAATATTTAAGAAGAAAGTCCGTCTAGCTTTGCCTAGTTCCCTATTGAAAGCGTGGATGCTGTCTTTGTAGATGTTATATTGGACTACTAGTTTTGTCTTCCGCCACATGCGTTCTGCTCTTCTGCATTGTCTTTTCATATTTTGCACAGCTGTTGAGTTTCTCCAAGGTGCCTTTTGTCTGCCACTATTCTTCCTGACTTTCACAGGAGCAATATGAGTTGATTCTTTTAACTATTAATTTTGAGTTAAAAGAATCAAGGAGAAAATCAACAGAGTCAGCAGATATGCTTGGTTTTAGAGATATAGCCTTCATGAACAGCACACCAGAGTTTTCATTTAAGCATCACTTCTTGACAGACACAGATCTAGCTTCAATGGCAGGAGAGAACAATATATTAAAGAAAATATAGAAATGATCAGATAGTGCTACATCCTTAATAACGAGTGATGGGATGTTTAAACCCGTACTGATTATTAAATCTAGAGTGTGTCCACGATTGTGTGTGGGACCATGTACATGCTGTCAGATCAAAAGTTTTTATAACAGTTTTGATTTCTTTTGCCATATTGTTTTCTGCATTATCTATGTGAATGTTAAAATCTCCAACAATGGCAATACAGTCAAACTAAGAGGCAATTGTTGATAACAGTTCTGTAAAGTCCTCAGCAAAGGCTGGAGAGTATTTTGGAGGCCTGTAAATAATGCTAAGTAAAATACGTGGAGCACCTTTCAACACAATACCCAGATATTCGAAAGACGGGTAATTCCCAAATGATATTTGCTTACATTGATAGACATCTTTAAAAAGAACAGCTAAGCCCCCACCTCTCTTACCTGCTCTGCAGACACTCATATAAGTAAAATTTGGAGGGGATGTTTCGTTTAGGACCGTTGCACTACAGCTGTCTTCTAGCCAAGTTTCAGTTAGAAACATGAAGTCCAGGTTGTATGTGGTTATTAAGTCATTGACTAGAAGTGATTTATTTTTAATGGAGCGGATGTTTAAAAGTGCTAACTTTATAGTCTTACTTTTTGTCCCCACAGCAGTCATAGTTTGGCGTGTATTAGGCACCAGACTAGATGGGTTTGCTGTACGGCTGTTGAAGGCCTTAGATTTTCTATCATGTAAATGAACAGCAATAGAGAAAGATTCAGGCACAGTGGGTTCCCGCTTGTTCTGTAAACATTTGATAAAGTTATTGTTTTTATAGCGAGGACCCGAAGTATATCACTTAGAGCTGGTATCAGTTGTTTTTGGTTCACCTCGAGCCGATGGATGAGGGTGTGAGCCCTGGCGCTGTGGCAGAGGCTGAAGAACTCTCGGAGGAGGAGGGGGAGGGCGAGCTGGGCCCGCAGGCTTTGGTGGTTGTGGGGCCTGCCATTTTTTGGTTGGTATCTGGGGGCTTGCAGCAAAAGAGTGTGATAGTTTGGTTCCAGCAGATACCAGTTGTTCCATTTTCTCTGAGAAGCACAGAAGTGGAGATGCTGGAGAGACGGATAACGTGTCAGGTGAGATGGGCTGTTGATCTGGTGTTATTGGAGGGTGTAAAATGCTGTCCTGGTTTCCCTCGCTGTTTTCCAGAAAGTCGTCCTTGGGTGCTGAATCTGGGAGCAGTTCTGATATGTCATAGTCTGATTGTGGTGAGCTCTGTGGGCAGGGCTCTGCTGAGATTGTATCCGTGAGCAGAGGTTGTTGTTGTGGCTGAGTGGTGTTATCATTGTCCTTGTGTGATGTGTCAGCAATATGTCCATTTAGGTGCTGAAGTGAAGTCCTGTGATCGTTCATACTGTGTCCAGGTGTGTGAGTGCCATTCAGGTTGAATGGATTGGCACACACAGCAGAAGGATGATGGAGGGAGAAGTAGATATTGTCCTTTAGCACTCTTGAACCAAGTTTGTTTGGGTGATGGCCATCCCGTTGAAACCGTTGCCTCTGACTCCAGAAAAGATTGAAGTTGTCAATAAAGTTCACTCCTTTTATATTGCAGGTTTTTTGCAGCCATGTGTTGAGCCCAAGCAACCGTGAAAACCTGTTTGTTTCTCTTGCTGGGAGTGGTCCACTGATGAATGTTTCAACTTTCAGTCTTTTAAGTGTTTCAAAAAGTTCATTGAAATCCTTCTTAAGGAGTTCCGACTGGTCTTTATGAATATCATTTTTCCCCACATGAATGATGAGTCGATTTGCAGTCTTATGTTTCATAAGAATGTTCTGAAGTTCCCTGTTTACATCAGAAGTTGTTGCTTGTGGAAGGCAGCATATAGTTGTATCCTTGCTTCTAATGTTTCTGATTATGGAGTCGCCCACTATCAGAGTCCTGGGCCCCGCTGTGCTCTGAGCTGAGTGCCGCTGTCTGCTCGACCTTGAGCGCCGGTTAGCATCAGTGTTAGCTACAGGCTGACTCAGTCTGTGTTCGATCACATTCGTCAAATTCAGGGATTCCTCATTCATTAATACTTCAAATCTGTTCTCAAGATGAATAGGCAGTGGTAGGAGACCAGTGGTTGCAATCCTTGTCAGAGTCATATCTGGGGTAGATGATGCTACTGCTGAAATATGTGGTGCTCGTGACAATCTGATGTCTCGAGTGCCTATGTGTCTCGCTCCCTGTTTGTGCCATCTATTTGTAAGTTGATCGGCTTGTTTCTCTACAGTCAGTATAGCCTGTCGAGGAGCACTAGATTCATGGGACTCACCGGCTGTGCGCTGAGGGCGTCCATGACGGAGCTCTGTTGTGCCTTCCGTCTGGTTTGTCGGTCCTGAATTTAACTTTGTTTCAAGAACTGCAATCCTTTGTAAAAGTCTGTGGCAGTTAGAGCAGCAAGTAGATTCCCGAAGAGGCATTTTCTTATCCTTATGAATGTAGGGAGTTGTGTTTTCTCTTCCCCGGAATGTAAGCAGTGAGAGGCTGGTTGAATAAAAGTGTGAAGTACTTTTTTAAGTAATCCCAGCGTCTGAGCACTGTGCTGATTTTCTGAAGTTAAAATTAGGTGAAAAGGAGATAAAATATATAAAAAAATATTAAAGTGATAGAGCAAAGCGCGGAGCAGGAAGCAGGAGCGTCCGAACAGTAGCTGAGCAGGAAGTTAATCTTTAGACTGAGCTTGTGTGTTATCTTCGTGCCAGTTATTCAGCCAATAATGTGTAGGGCTGTATATTTCATCAAAAATTGTGTCTAGTACTATATTAATACAAATGTTTAATTGGCATCTTTTTTTAAACGACCCAACCGACATTTTTGGATGACCCGTAACTGCGGGTAACCGCGGGTGACCGCAGGCACCCACTCATTTCGGATCAACCCGCGTATCACTGATGAACACTAATCCCATGTGCATAGAATAAGAGACAAACATGGAGCATGAATGTCCAACCCTGGAGACTGTATTGAAATTGCTAGACTGAAGTGCCGGGATCCAAACACCATACTTTGCTCTTACAATAGAAACAAGCGGATGAAAGAGTGTGCAGAACTCGAAACCACATACTTGCACAAAGACAAGACGATAGGAGCGTCAGAGATCTGTCACAAAACCAAGAATAAACCAAAAAAATGTAGTGACAGAACCCTGAAACTTCTTAGAGGTCATATCATATATTCTGTAATTATTTATACCAAAGGTCCACTTATAATGGCTTAGTGTGCATAGTCGGCCTCTATATTTCAGAGTGTATGTGAAAGTGTGGTGATGGTGTAGGTGACAATGATATAATAATATTTACATAAACATACAATAACCCATCTGTATAAATTCAAATATTTAAACTCAACAGTCTAGCGCATTCTTAATTAGTTGCTACCCAGGTTTATTACAGCCTGCTAATAACTGTCCCGGAGTACTGCATTGAACGTGGGCCTGTACCAAGACAATACTAATTTAAATAAAATTGTTATCCTATATTCCTCAGTATTGACTGCTGCAATTAAATGTGATAAATGTTAAGCTTGCACCAGACATTTCGACAACCCATTATAACTTTGGGATTTTTTTCATGCAAAAACACTTGTCTTGTTGCTTTGACCTAGAATTGGGAATGCAGCCATTTTTTAAACCTTGAGGTCTTATCCTTCTCCACTGAGAGGATGATGACTTTTTTTAGGGGCCAAGCACCGAAGGTGCGAGGCACCTATTGTATCTGTTCTGGTTCCTATTATTAGGGGCCAAGCACCGAAGGTGCGGAGGCACCTATTCTATCGGTTCCCATTCTTATTAGGGGCCAAGCACCGAAGGTGCGGAGGCACCTATTGAAATTGTTCTGGTTCTTATTAGGGGCCAAGCACCTATGGTGCGGAGGCACCTATTGTATCTGTTCCGGTTCTTATTATTAGGGGTCAAGCACCGAAGGTGTGAGGCACCTATTGTATCTGTTCCGGTTCTTATTAGGGGCCAAGCACCGAAGGTGCGGAGGCACCTATTGTAATTGTTCCATTTCTTATTATTAGGGGCCAAGCACCGAAGGTGCGAGGCACCTATTGTATCTGTTCCCATTCTTATTATTAGGGGCCAAGCACCGAAGGTGCGAGGCACCTATTGTGTCTGTTCCGTTTCTTATTATTAGGGGCCAAGCACCGAAGGTGCGAGGATTTCGCGCCTGCTCTTATCGATGACGTTATCCCGCCTAGCGGCCAGGAAGCGCGGCCTACTCTGAGCTCTTGGAAGTGCTTTCTCGCGCTACGGAGAAACTCAGCCTTTCTCTGCGCGCCTCACTAATGCGGCAGCTGCTGATTTCACCAACCTTGTGGGTTCTGTGGAACAGGGCTACTCAGCCTTTTTTTCGAGTTTTCGAGGGCAGACCAGCGTGTGGGGTCTGGACGGGTGAGACCCTCACTTGACATAAACTGCTTGGAGCTGAGAGCCGTATTCCTGGCTTTGCGTCATTTTCTCCCTTCTCTAGAGGGTCACCATGTCATTGTCAGGACGGACAACATGGTGGTAGTTTCCCATGTAAACCGGTAAGGAGGATCTCGCACCCTGGACAGGCATGCGCGTCATCTTCTCTTATGGTCTCAGAGCAGGTTCCTTTCTCTGAGAGCGGTCCATGTCCCAGGGATTCTGAACCTCGCAGCGGATTTCCTATCGAGGCAGAAACTCCAGTCGGGGGAATGGATGTTGAACCGTCAGACAGTGTCCCTGATATGGGAGGTGTTCGGAAAAGCGGAAGTGGACCTCTTTGCCTCGCAGGAGTCATCCCAATGCCCGCTCTAGTTCTCCCTGAGTCCTCCAGCTCCGTTGGGGATAGATGCATTCGCCCACCCTTGGCCAATGCAGAAACTCTACGCCTTCCCGCCCATCAAACTGATCCAGGCGGTCCTGGCCAGAGTGAGGGAGAGCGGAGTCCGCCTCCTTCTAGTAGCCCCGTTTTGGCCGTCTCAGCCATGGTTTTCGGAGTCGTCCCCCTGGAAGATTCCAGTCAGAGAGGATTTGCTTTCCCAATTTCAGGGCAGGATTTGGCATCCTCGCTCAGACATGTGGAAGCTGTATGTTTGGCCGATCAGAGGCAGTCGGCATTAGGCTTGGATCTCCCAACTGACGTTCAGGAGACCATCGCTAGTGCTAGAGCCCCTTCTACAAGGAGACTGTATTCTTCCAAATGGAAGGTTTTCGTGTCATGGTGCTTGGCAGATGATAGGAACCCATTTAACTGCCCTGTCGCTTCAGTATTGGAGTTCCTGCAGGAGAGGTTTACCTCCGGGGAGGCTGCTACCACCCTCAGAGTCTACGTTGCAGCCATTGCAGCACATAGAGAATCAGACGAGATTCCCTTGGGTAAACTGAGGTTAGTTTCGGCCTTCATGCGTGGGGTTAGGCGCCTGAAACCAGTTCGTTCCCCTAGAGTTCCCTCATGGGACCTTTCTGTCGTCTTGGAGGGTTTAAAGGAGGCCTTTAAACTTGCTGCATCAAAACAGAGGATTTCTCATTGGGTCACAGAAGCGATATCTATGGCCTACGAGGTGCGTGGTTTGCCTTCGCTTCTTGGCATTAGAGCACATTCCACCAGGAGTGTGGTTTCCTCTCAAGCTCTTTTGGAGAGGAGCTCTCTTAGAGGACATTTGTGTTGCGGCTGGCTAGTCCTCTCCACATACTTTTGTACGTTTCTACATTTTGGATCTTGATATGACTCCGGGTTCCCAAATTCTTTCTGTTTGAACCGTTTATAGTCATTATCTTTTCGATACCAGTCATTACAGCACTCTTTGCTTGGCGAGTTTGGTATACCGTTCCCACTGCGCTATCCGCAGCGTTGAGTGAACCTATGAAAGAGAACGTCTCTGGTTACTTACGCAACCAGGGTATATACAGCAATCCTTAAGTTCAATTTAATACTTTTTAATACCTTTTTTACTACCTTCACAATTTTTTTTAAAACCATCACGACACTGAATTGCAAGTGTTAATCAGCGACCTTTCTATTATTTACACAGATTTTGACATTTATAACATACGAAAATGAATATAATTAGAGACTGATGTTGAAAACATATTGCACATATTTATTTTCACTTAGTAAATAAAAATAAAACAAAACAAACTACATAAAATGTGCAATGGAGAGAATGGATATTTCCACTGGCTGGCATTCATTGCAATTTGATGCACTACAAACTGGCATCTTCTATGAACTGTTGTTGATTCACAAACTGGCATCTTCTATGAACTGTTGTTGATTCACAAACTGGCATCCAATAAATGAACTGGTGAACTATTGTTTGCACTTGTGCTGTATAGGCCTAATATGAACTTGTGGGCAAAAAATCCTATGGCAAGTGCAATAGTTTTGTCCATTTTGACCAGTTCCTCTTTTTTCTCCTTGTGTCTCCTTCTAAGTGTGTTTGATTTGGTGATTAGCTGGGCCATTTTTGACCCAGCTTTCCCCTCTGCCTCCTCAGCTAATTGGTTGGCATCATTTTCAAGGATGGCACAGACTTTGTCCAGGACTCTGCGTTGCTGCTTGAGCTCCTGTAGTTCGTCCTCTGCGGCCTTCCTTTTCTGTGTTTGAGCATCACTCTCCCTCTTTTTACGCTCTTGCTCCAGACAGAGCCTGTACTGGGACCTTGCTGAGGCCACAGAAGCCAGCAGGTCCTTGGTTAAAGGCACCTTGAGGACACCACCACAGTTACTGACATTGTCACAGATTAACCTCAGTGCCTCCAAGGATTCACCTAGAAGGTTACAGGTTTCCACCTCCTTGTTAAGGGAGAAGCCCCTCTCCAGAGTGGCTTATCCATGTGAAAGAAGTAAAACGCTCTGGCAGAATCTCAACAGGTCCATGTAGGATGGGCTGAGGGTCAAGTGTAAAAACACATCCACACGTTGCTTGAAAGGCTGGAAAGAGCGGAATTGTTCACCTCTGCCCTCAAGAGACAGTAATGATGTAAACTGTTGAATGATTACATCACCTACAACATAAAGAAATTAAGTTAATTAATAGGTAATTTAAATTTAGTAGTCCCAGTTGGCCTATCAGACCATTTGGCAATACATATATCACAACATCATGTTATAACATCTAAGTATTGCTAGGAAGGTGTAAGGCTTCTTCTGAACTTATTAATTTGATAGAGCATTGAAACTTGACTGTTGAGAGGAGAATGCAGAAAACCATCTTGCTAACACGCACTTCTCACACAAGGCTTTAATCAATCTGAATAACCTATGCACTTTGACTGTCCCTATACAATATCTTCTTACCAGCTGGGATGCCACCTGCCAAATGTTTGCCTTGGAGGAATGTTTGCACTATTCCCTTCATCTGTCTGATGCACTAATTCTGCTCCCAGGCCTATGTCTACACTCTTTGGGGAGACCAAGTTCTTTTCATCTGTTAGATCTATTTTGATCAGCTGCAGGGGTGTGAAGTCCTGGGTGAGCTCTCGTTGGACGAACCGCCTCAGTAAACTCTTAAAATGACAAAACAAGCAATTAGTAATCCAACCATTTACACAGATTTACCAAATGCAATCATTTTTATAAAATATTTAATGGTCATTACCTTCAGAAGCTCAGTCAATCTTTGGCCAAGAAGGGCAACACTGGCTCATTAGTTTAGTTTGGAACTTTGTCAAGAAGGGTTTGAAAGTTCTTGCAATTGTCAGAAAAAACTGGAGTTTTGCAATAATAAAAGGATCCTTTTGTGCAGCTACTATGGTGTCATATGAAGCTGTGCAGGGGACTGGAACCTTCTTTTTCTCTGCAACATCCACATACGTCTTTAGCACTGGCCACACTTCAACTGCCCTTTCCGTCACAGAACGTTTTCCACCCATCTATGGCCACAAAATGGTAAGGGAAAGCAGGAGGACCCCGTCAGGCTAGTGAAATCTTCTCTCCTGGCAGGAACATTATGAAAAAGGAAGTGCATGGCTCGCAGAAGTTTTTCCAACTGCCACATAGTAAAGCCTGCCTTTAAAGCATTGTGGAGAGTGTGAAGTCCACAGCTTCCAATGTTGACAATCTGGGCACCTCCATAGAGCTCTGCGTGTTCTTTCTGAAATAGATCCACCAACTTGAAATTTACATTCGGGCCATCCATTCCAATTGATAGCAGTTACCTCATGTTCAATTGTGTGACACATTTCTGTGAATCGACACCAAGAGGAAATCTGTTGTAAGTTATCATTCAGACACAGCAAAATAGATCTCAACATTCACAAAGGTTGGTTAAGGAGAAGCATTACTACATACACATTTGTACACTAAATAATTTGATTGCTGAATTAGCAATAATTAATGTGTTTTTTTTTTTCAACAACAAAACCTGAGGCAAATATTACATTTCTATAACTGCGATAAGTTGTTGAATTTAACAAAATACTACAAACATAATTTTCTTGTAACATAGAGCCATACCCCACAGGTCAATAAATGCAGATGGGCCTACATATTTCGTTCAAGTAACTGCAGGACTTTGGCCAATTTTAGTATTTTGTGTAACCAACAGTAAATTAGCCAACATCATCCTATAATATACAAATTATTTGTGAATAAATAACTCTTCAAATGAGTGATCACCAGTGTTGGGTAAGTTAATCAAAAAAGTAATCCACTACAAATTACTAATTTAAACTTGTAATTTGATTACATTACTGATTACTGGATGTAAAAAGAGATCAATTTTTTAATTACTTTACTTTCAAGTTACTTTAAAAACTTATTAAAACCACAAGAATACACAACAAAGTGAAACTTAGTTTTTTTTCTGTAATTTAATATTGCAGACATCCCAAGTCTCCTGGAAGTTGAGTCTCCCGCATATTGATAGCGGCTCCCTGGTGCCCGCAAATTTGTTAAAATCTCCTGGAATCTAGAACGAGGGAGCAAGAGCGTGCATATGAGACAGAAGAGACTGCGCTCCAAACCGTTTAGCGCACACGGCGGAGAGGGAGAGTGCGTGAGACTTGTGTGTACTAAGCGCGTAATAATCTTACATTGTAACGCGTTATACCCAATTCTGGTGATCACAGGATACTGTGTAAGTAGGGCTATATAAAAAAGAACTTACCTTTATGTGATGTAACAAATCTTCGGCCCTTCTATGTCCCAAAAACTGAGATCCAAACTATCTGGATTGGACACGGTCATCCTCCCAGTATCGAACATGGATGTCAAGCTGTTTTTTCTTTGACGCCTGATTGAGGCTCTCATCAAACATTAAAACGAATGGCCCAGCCTTGTTGATGCTATCAACAAGCTGTTTTTTGAAGAACGATGCTAATCCAAATCTGATTATGTACCCTGTTTTGTCTTTACCACAAGTAAATGACTTGTGAGTCGGGAAACATTTCTTTAAACAGCTCTGAAATTCCTTCATTGGAATTAAATGAGTGATGTTTAACTGCAGTGTTCAGACACCACAGAGCCTCCGCGCGCAGTGTTGGAGTGGCGCCCATGGCCACCCGGAGGTCAGACGTCGCTGGAGCCGTAGCGTTGGCCAGTGGGCCTAAAGTGGCACTAATTTGCGGCGGTGGTGGTGGTGCAGCCGCACAGACAGCTGATATTGGTCGAATTAACTGCTCTCTCTGAGCACGCATTCCATTTTTATGTTTAGTGGATTGCATATGCGACCGAAGTGCGTTAGCACTGTAGCAAATGCAACATATAATAATATACATAAAATGTATTAAAGGGGCCGAAGGCCAATTTAGCTCAAAGGGAAATGATTCATTGATTTGCAATGAATCTATGGAACCGAATCACTGAACCGAGCAAATGACTCGCTTAGAATTCATTTGAACGGGCCGTAATTATAACCAAATCTATAGTGAAACACTATGTCTTAGCAAGGTAACTTTAGATCGAACAGTACAAGACATTAAATGTGCAAACACGACACAAGAAGATTTATCTTTTCAAATATATGGAAGACTTTATTAGCTATTCTAAACACAAAACTAAGGTCTAAACCTAATCACGCACACACACATTCATACAGTTGCGAAAGGGAAAGAGTGAGTTGGAAAGAGTGAGAGAAAGTTTTAACTTTCTATATGCACGTAAGACATCACCTGAAAGGACCACCAAGCATTAATTTGAACCTTCATTTCTTAGAGAGGTTATTCAATTAACATTAAAGCACCAGTTCAGTTAGAGCCTGGAGTACTTGCGCTTTGTAGTGGCTGAGGGAATTTCCTTTGTCTGCGTCGCGTCGAAGGGCGGTTCCCCAGGTCCTCGTGGCGGGTTGTCTTTGAAGTGCAGGGATGGAAGTTCCGCCGCTGGTCACGTGTGATTAGCAAGCGAATGAGAGTCTTTTCCAATTCGAAGCGCGTTGCAAACTTAACTTTGAAACGAGACTTTTACGAAAAAGGAAAGAAAGGAAAGAAATGAAAGTAAGGCGAGTCGGATGGCTTGACTGAGCTGAATTGTAACCCTGATCTTGATGGGTTATTCGTCTGCTGGTCGAATTTGGTCTAGTCGATGTAGAAGCATGCGGACATGTTCTTTGTTTCAGAGATAAGCACGAACAGAACACTCTCTTGCTGGTTTTAGAGAGAGGCACAAACTTAACAGTTACAGAACTGAACGAACTGAACTGAACACAAAACAAAAACACGAACATGAGGTCCTTTGTTCGGATCTTTAACTTAAACTCTAGTCCAACCTCCAAGAAACTTCAGGCCAATGGGTAATGGCATGATCTCAGGAGGTGGATCTACTTCTTGCTTATCATAATTTATGCATGGTCTGTGAGCTGGTCTCCAGCACTTAGCAGAGACAAAAGACCATAGTTTAAACCTTATGATTATTATAATCATAAAACAAAACCTTTTACACAGATTTTACTTTTACGCTTCCGCTACACTGAATCAAGCACGCGTGTTCTCACGGCGTTGAGTGTTTGTACTGATGTTTTACGGATTTCAAATTCTAATCCAAAAGCCTTATTCTCAGTATGAGTCGGCAGAAGAAAAACACTTCAGAAAACAGCGAGGACATAAAAAAGTCCATCGATCTTTTGTTCGAAGAAGTAACTGCTATCCGGAGGCAGCAGGAAAACCTATTGGCCCTTGTGGAGGAGGTGAAAATACTACAGCTCCAAATAGAAGTCAAAGACAAACGGATTGTGGATTTGGAGTGGAGGGTGAACGAGCTCGAGCAGTACTCCCGGATGAACGACCTGGTCATCACCGGTCTTCCGATCAAACCACGCTCGTATGCACGCGCTGTGGTCGGGGACAATGGAGATGATCCAGAGCTGGAGTCTCGCTCGGTGGAGCAACAGGTGGAAAGTTTTCTCCAGAGTAAAGGAGTGGAGCTTAACCTGGATCATATCGAAGCATGGTTAGGGTTAGGGTTAGGGTTAGACATTAGGGTGGCGACATTAGCGTTAGGGTGAAACAGACATTGACCCAGACAATAATTTTTTCTCCAATGCTAATATTAATTGCAAGTATTATACTAAGGCACAGTATAATACTAATTTGATGACAAAAGGTAAATTGTCTATTATCCACTTCAACAGTCGAAGTATGTACTCCAATTACAGCGAAATACGTGATTACTTGGAGTCATTTAGTCATCCTTTTAGTGTCATAGCAATATCTGAAACTTGGTTTAAAGATGACAAAGGAGTCAATTTTGAAATAAATGACTACTACCTCAATTACGTCAATAGACAAAACAAGACAGGAGGTGGCGTTGCGCTGTATGTCCATAAATCAATACATTTTTCAATAGTAAATAGCCTGTCAATTGCACTTGATAATGTCCTGGAGTGTGTAACTATTGAACTAAAAAATGAAAAGCAGAAGAATATTATTATATGCTGTGTCTATAGGTCACCTGGATCAAGTGTAGACTTATTCAATGAATGGATGGAGAAATTGTTTTCTGAACACATAAGTAAGCCATTATTTGTATGTGGGGACTTCAATATTGACCTTCTGAACTCTAACAACCACAAACCTACTTGTGAATTTGTTGATAGGATGTATAGTATGTCGTTATTTCCATCCATCACAAAGCCTAGTAGGATTACCTCTCATAGTGCAACTCTAATTGATAACATCTTTACTAACAACCTTCTAAACAAAACAGTTAATGGTCTATTGATCTGCGATATTACTGATCACTTACCAGTCTTTACTATTTATGACTGTAATGTTTATAAACATATTAAAACTTGCAGTGTGAACTATAGACGTGTACGAACTGAGGAAGCTATTAATGTATTTAATGAAGAATTAAGGTTACAAGATTGGAACACTATTTATGGGGAGACGCAGACTGATGTGGCTTACAATAATTTCATAGAAATATTTACATCTTTGTACAATAAGCACTGTCCCATCAGAGTATATAGTAAACCGAAAAAAAAACTAAAATGCCCTTGGATTTCTAAAGGCCTGCAGAATGCATGTAAGAAAAAAAATATCCTCTATAAATTGTTTGTTAAATTGAAAACCAAAGAAGCTGAGGACAGATACAAGCTGTATAAAAACAAATTGACAGCTATAATGAGAATGGCGAAAAAACATCATTATGAAAAACTATTAATTGCTAATAAATCTAACATAAAAAGAACCTGGGCAGTATTAAATAGTGTTATTAAGCAAGGATCAAATACGACGGATTATCCAGAATTTTTTGTTGACCCTAACAGAGAAAATTATGATATGAATAATTTAGTAAATGATTTCAATAATTTTTTTGTAAAGGTTGGACCGGATTTAGCTGCCAAAATTCCTAACCAAGAACTAGAGCTGAACTTCGAAAGAAATGACTGTACTATTTTTCTCTCTCCTGTCAGTGAGTGTGAAATAAGGAATATTGTTCAGAAATCCAAAAACAAGTTATCGACAGACTGTCAGTCCATTGATATGGTACTAATAAAAAAGACAATTAAAAATATCATAAAGCCTCTAACATATATCTGTAACCTGTCGCTTAAAAATGGCTGTGTGCCAAGAAAAATGAAAATTGCTAAGGTCATACCATTGTTTAAAAACGAAAATAGGAATCACTTTACTAATTACAGACCCATTTCTCTACTTCCCCAGTTTTCAAAAATCCTTGAAAAGGTTTTTGATAAAAGGCTAGAAAGTTTTACAGATAAGCATAAGCTAATTAATGATGGACAATATGGGTTCAGGTCTACCAGATCTACTTCGATGGCCATAATTGATGCCACAGAAGAAATATCGAAGGCTATATCAAACAAAAAACATGCAATAGGAATTTTTATAGATCTTAAAAAAGCTTTCGATACCATTAATCATGATGTATTACTTAAGAAATTAGAACGATATGGAATACGGGGGGTTGCTGGGAAATGGGTGAAAAGTTATTTGAGCGACAGAGTGCAGTTTGTCCAAATGGGTGAGTTTTTTTCTGGATGTCTTGACATTGCTTGTGGTGTCCCACAGGGGTCAGTATTGGGCCCCAAATTATTTAATTTATATATTAATGATATTTTCAATGTTTCTCAATTGGTAAAATGTGTATTGTACGTTGATGATACAAATATGTTTTATAGTAACGATAGTTTGGAGCAACTGATTAGTGTTATAAACAAAGAACTAAGTAAATTTAAAAAATGGATGGAAAGTAAAAAATTATCCTTAAACTTCGATAAATCCAAAGTGATGTTTTTTGGGAAGTATCAAGCTGAGTCACAGAAACTGGTTGAGATAGATGGAGTACACATTGAAAATGTTCAGGAAATAAAGTTCTTAGGGGTTACGATTGACAACAAGCTAAGTTGGAATGCCCACGTCAGACATATAACAACCAAAGTCTCCAAAAGCCTTGCCATAATTAGTAGAGTCAAGCACATCCTTGATTATAATGCACTCCATACCCTGTATTGTGCTTTAATACAGCCATATCTAACCTACTGTGTAGAGGTATGGGGCAATAATTTCAAAAATGTAATACAGTCACTTTTTTTTGCTACAGAAAAGAGCTATACGAATTATACACAAGGCCGCCTATTATGAACACACAAATCCTCTCTTTCTCAAATCAAAGCTATTAAAAATGCAGGATCTTGTAAAATTTTATAATACACAGTTTATGTTCAAAGTGTATCATTATCTATTACCTGCGAACATTCAAAATATGTTTTCTCATAAGGAGCAGTCGTACAGTTTGAGAGGATGTGGAAACTTTGTGGTACCCAAGGCGTGTTCCACCAGGAGGAGTTTTTCTATGTCTGTTTGTGGGGTTACTTTGTGGAATAATCTGGGGATTGAATTAAAGCAGTGTCAAGGCATTCACAATTTCAAACGTCTTTACAAACAAAAGGTCTGGTTCCATTACAATGACAATGTGGTTTGATTGTATTTATGTTGTGTGGATTGTTGGATTAATTGTCATTTATTTACCCTTGTGGTATTTCCTCTACCATTGTTGGTAGTTGTTTGTCACTATGTTCTCTTGTGGTACTCAATTTACCATTGTTGGTATTTGAAAATTATTGTTATGTACCCTTGTGGTATTTCGTATACCATTGTTGGTATTTGATAATCATTACCTGTGGGAATATCTGTAAATTATTAATATGCATGGTACGAGTGTTTGGTTTTGACTTGTGCATTCACTGTTTCTAAATGAGGTATTATTTCTATTACTATCATTATTAGGGCCCAAGCCCTGAAAGGGCGAAGGCCCTATTGTTTTCCTTGGGATTATTCTTCTTCTTTAGTATTATTATTATTTTGCTACCTTTTGGGCACTTTTGGGGCCCTTAACGTGCTCGAAAACTCTTGAAACTTTGCACACGGGTCAGAACCCGCGGCCATCAGAGCCGGGCTGAAGCTGGTACCTGGGCGTGGCAGGGGGGCTCGTCAGCGCCCCCTGGAACGGGGTCCGAACACTCGGTCCATAACTCAAACACGCTTGCATGTAATAATATGAAACTCGGTACACATGTTGATCTCATCGTTTCATCTATACCTCGCGCTCTTACTTTTTACCCCAGCCCAACAGGAAGTATAATGTAAACATACGATAGATGTAGACCTGTGAATGGATTCTTGATATCTTTTAAACTGTTGCCGTGGCAACGCATCAAACTTTACCATTCTTATAGGATGCTTTTGAGACCCTTAGCATGCTTCAAATTGCATGAAACTCGACAGACACATCACATTTATTAGCCAGTAGACATGTGCAAAGTTTCAGAAACGGGCGTGGTGAGGGCTCAGTAGCGCCACCTTTTGACAAAAGTGGGGTTGTTAGTTTTATCTACAGTTACAAAAATCAGTATGTATATTCTACTCCTCGAGCCGGACAACTTTCTAATTGACACTCATTAGCTAGGACCCACAGAAAGTCAGATTTGTTTGTTTGAATGTGGTCATGCTCGCTCTGAGCCTACATTTATGTAGTCTCAGCCTCAGACGTCACGCCCACGGAACGTTGGCTAAACGTCTGATGCATATGGTACACTTAACTGGAAACACTTCAGGAATGTCGAAGTCGTCATCTGATTGGTTGAATTTTATCGGATTTCCGGGGGGCGTCAGTGTCGCGTTTATTTTCGGTCCGCCGGGAAACAAAGCGCAGATGTGTGATTGCGGAAGAAAAACTGTTGTGTTTATATGAGTGGCCTATGTGAGTGACAATGAGCATTTCTCAAGATCAGCTAAACGTAGTTGTATGTCCCCTCCAATCTATTATGGAAGATCAAGTGAAGTACTTAATTGCGAAGGGTATATCAGCTGCGTTTTGTGGACAAACATGAAACAGACGCTGACATCGCAGCTGGCCGATTCAGTATTCATAGGTCGCGCACACTGGATTATAAGGCACATAAGATACTGCAGAGTCAAACGTTTGACTGGGTTTGCGTTATGCATCCACTAGATGTGCTAAAGGCTAAAGGGAATGTAGCGAGTGCGCGGCGCCGGAGGTGAGGCGTTTATTTAGTAGGCGTGAGCGCACTGGGGCGGGGACGTAACTTACATTCGTGTGACAAAGCGGACATAAGATGGACATGAGCGAGTTTGTGGGTGAATTTAATAACACAGAGCGTTGTTAGCGCCTCCGGTGACTGCTGACTGACTTGTTGCACACCGGTCTGTTGTTGTGGGGACATTTCCACGCCCCGAAACATGACGCTGAACGAAACGAACTGTAATTGGTTGTTTGACATGTCGGTCTAACGGCCTTATGGGCGGGCCTTGACCAAAGAAAGCTGCTATGAATTCCAGACCTTCAGCCGTCAGTCTGAAGGTCTGGCTACGCGAGACTAACATTTATGTGTCTCTGCCTCTGCCTGTCTGGGTGTGTGTGTTTGTGTGTGTGTTTTTAGGGGGAGGGGGCTTAACCATTTCACTGCTGTGTGTCTGGCCTGCAGAAAAAGAAAATACATTTTTTAAGGCTGGTATGTTTTAAATAAGTTTTTATTTTATTTTTTTTATAAGTAAAGGCATAATATAACCAGATTAATTGTAGTGCATTGACAATAGTTTTATATAATTAGTTTATTAATTAAATTAACTTGGTCCATAAACTTGATCTGAAAATTTGGTCCATAAATCAAACACACTTGCATGTAATAATATGAAACTCGGTAAACATATGGATCTCATCGGTTCATGTATACTTCACACTCTTACTTTTTACCCCAGCCAAACAGGAAGTTGGCTATTTAGGGTTGTTTGAAAAAAAAAATGCAATGGAATAATTTAAAGTACTTCTCTAGAGAATTCAAAGAAATGCCACAAAACTCGATCAGCGTGAAGTCAAGACATTGAGGATAAAAAATTGCCAGGGGATTTTTGATACCTCGAACGGTTTGGCCGTGGCGAGGAAACAAAATTATGGCGAGAAACATAAAACAGGAAGAGTGTTATAACTTCTGCATACATTAACTGATCTTGATGAAACTTCAGCAGTATGATCGCTGTAAGAGGACGATCACATGGATGTGACTATTGTGAGTCAAAGTTATAGCGCCACCAACTGGCAGCAGAAAGTGTGTCACTTTCAAAATGCTTTGAACTCACCCTTTTATTTTTACCCGATTTGCTTCAAACTTCATCTGTATAATGTAAACATACGGCAGATGTAGACCTGTGAATGGATTCTTGATATCTTTGATACTGTTGCCGTGGCATAAACTTTACCATTCTTTCAGAATCACTTCGGGCGATAGTTTAAACTCAAAATCATAAATAGGGCTATAATGCACTCTTGTGTCATTATTTTTCAATATTTATTACGTTTGTGACAGAGGATGTTATTTTATTGCGAGTGTACACAAATATAGGTAAACAGTTTGCAGTCTGAATGTTGTCCTTTATGAACAAAATAACGGATTATGTTTCCTGTTTCCTCTGTTCACACACACACACGCACACTCCAGCTTGAGAGAGGCGCGCGCGTCGAAGTGTGTGTGTGCGCATCGAAGTGTGTGTGTGAGAGAGAGAGAAAAAGAGAGAGGGGGTGGGTGCGAGTGTACACAAGGGGGTGGGTGCGAGTGTACACAGGGGGTGCGAGTGTACACAAATATAGGTAAACAGTTTGCAGTCTGAATGTTGTCCTTTATGAACAAAATAACGGATTATGTTTCCTGTTTCCTCTGTTCACACACACACACACACACACTCCGGCTTGAGAGAGGCGCGAGCGTCGAAGTGTGTGTGTGTCTGTGAGAGAGAGAAAGAGAGAGGGGGGGCATTGTACTCCTCAAGCCAGAGAACTTTCTAATTCATAGTCATTTGTTTGGATCAAGAGGAAGTCAGATATTTTGGTTTGAATATGGTGAGCCTCTCTCTGAGCCTACTGTACGTCCCTGTATGGCAAGCCCTTTTAACATTTAAAAGCTAAGTTTGCCTATCCGGAATTAACATTGTAGATATCAACACGCCACCTTTTGACAAAAGTGACTAGTCTTAATTACATTTTGAATAGTTTGTATTATCATTTAAGATATCTGTAATGTAATTGTGACTAGTCGAAACGACAGATAGAGTATGGCAAGCCGTTTTAACATTTAATCATTTAATCATGAAAGGGCCAAAGCCTGCGACACCGCCACCCCGGTGCCTTTAGGTAACTAAAAGAACCGGGGTTGCGGTGCCACCGGCTTGGGCCCGCCATCGCTGATCGCAGCTATATTTCTTATTATTATTTTACTACCTTTTTGGCACTTTTGGAGCCCTTAACATGCTCAAAAACTCTTGAAACTTTGCACACGGGTCAGAACCCGCGGCCATCAGAGCCGGGCTGAAGCTGGTATCCGGGCGTGGCAGGGGGGCTCGTCAGCGCCCCCTGGAACGGGGTCTGAACACTCAGTCCATAACTCAAACACGCTTGCATGTAATAATATTAAACTCGGTACACATGAAGATCTCATCGTTTCATCTATACCTCGCACTCTTACTTTTTACCCCAGCCCAACAGGAAGTCGGCTATTGAGGTTTGTTTGTAAAATGCTTGCAATGGAATTTGAAATACTCCTCCTAGAGAATTCAAACACATGGCACGAAACTCGGTCAGCATGAAGTCAAGACATTGAGGATGAAAGCTTGTGTGGGGATTTTTGATATCTCAAACGGTTTAGCCGTGGCGATGAAACGAAATTATGGCGAGAAACGTGAAACAGGAAGTGTGTTATAACTTCAGCATACATTAACTGATCTTGATGAAACTTCAGCAGTGTGTTCGCTGTAAGAGGCCGATCAAATGGATGTGACTATTGTGAGTCAAATTTATAGTGCCACCAACTGGCAGCAGGAAGTGTGTCAGTTTCAAAATGCTTTGAAATCACCCTCTTATTTTTACCCAATTTGCTTCAAACTTCATCTGTATAATGTAAATACATAGCAGATGAAGACCTGTGAATGGATTCTTGATATCTTTGATACTGTTGCCGTGGCAACGCATCAAACTTTAAAATTTTTTTTTTATGACTTTGAGACTCTTAGCGGCTTTTGGAGCCCTTAACGGGTTTGAAAACTCTTGAAACTTTGCACACAGGTCAGATCCCACAGCCATCAGGCCCGGGCTGAAGATGGTACCTGGGCGTGGCAGGGGGGCTAGATAGCGATCCCTGGAACGGGGTCCAAAAACTTGGTCCATAAATCAAACACGCTTGCATGTAATAATATGAAACTCGGTACACATGTTGATCTCATCGTTTCATATATACTTCACACTCTTACTTTTTACCAAAGCCAAGAAGAAGTCGGCTATTGAGGGTTGTTTGTAAAACACATGCAATGAAATTTGAAATATTCCTCCTAGAGCTCTGATCCAAATTCGATGAAACTCGGTCAGCATGAAGTCAAGACATTGAGGATGAAAGTTTGCGAGGGGATTTGATTTCTCAAACGGTTTGGCTGTGGCGAGGAAACAAAATTATGGCGAGAAACCTGAAACAGGAAGTGTGTTATAACTTCAGCATACATTAACTGATCTTTGTAGTGAAGTTTTTCTTCTTCCACGCAACAGACCAGGAGACTCTTGAGGTATCTTACACGCAGAAGTTCTTTATTGCGTAGCTGTAGTCATCTCAAAGATAGTCTAAGATAGTCTAACTAAGGGAAAACATTCCCTTACAATTTATACATTTAGAGGGGAGGAGTTTACATTGAGGGGGGGAGAAACTGAAACAAAAGTAAATGTATATGATTCAACAGACACCTCAGTTCATCAGCATAGCAGTTTTCTGTGCCTTGAGATGCTAATCTGGAGGAGTTACATTGAGGAGGAGTCTCTTGAAACAAAGCAAATGTAAATGATTCAGCAGATTACCAGAGACGCTAATCTAATCAGTCTGACCAGCGTGGTCACACTTTTACCATTACAAAAGCAAAGCTGAATCTTGAACTTAATGGCCAGGAAGCGCATAAAGACAAAAGCTAATGTGTGACACCTGGAATGCTTGGCTTAATCTTATTGGCCTCAAAATGGTAAACACTGTATACATTTTACAGTTGAAAATACTGTTAAACCTTAATGAAACATTGAATAAATTTGTATTTCTTCATCTTGATAAAACTTCCGCAGTGTGTTCGCTGTAAGAGGCCGATCACATGGATGTGACTATTGTGAGTCAAATTTATAGCGCCACCAACTGGCAGCAGGAAGTGTGTCACTTTGATGAGACGACTCAACGCCTGTGAAGAGACGACTCAACGCCTGCGATATGTTATGGCGCCGTTTTATTCATAAACAATATTTATATTTAATATTTATATTTAAACAATATGAATGTAAGCCAGAGGAGAACTGGCCCCCGACTGAGCCTGGGTTCTCCCAAGGTTTTTTCTCCATCCAATCTGATGGAGTTTTGGTTCCTTGCCACTGTCGCCTTGCTTTTGGCTTGCTTTGAGCTTGCTCAGTTGGGATTATTTAGTGTTTAGCAATGTTGTTGATCCTGTGTTGTGCTACTTTCATGTTATCAGTGTGAAGCTGCTTTGATACAATCTGTATTGTGAAAAGCGCTATATAAATAAATGTGACTTGACTTGACTTGACTTTCCAAATGCTTTAAAATCATCCTTTTATTTTTACCCGATTTGCTTCAGTCTTCATCTGTATAATGTAAATACACAGCAGATGTAGACCTGTGAATGGATTCTTGATATCTTTTAAACTGTTGCCGTGGCAACGCATCAAACTTTACCATTCTTTTAGTATGCTTTTGAGACCCTTAGCATGCTTCAAATTGCATGAAACTCATCAGACACATCACATTTATTAGCCAGTAGACATGTGCAAAGTTTCAGAAACGGGCGTGGTGAGGGCTCAGTAGCGCCACCTTTTGACAAAAGTGGGGTTGTTAGTTTTATCTACAGTTACAAAAATCAGTATGTATATTCTACTCCTCGAGCCGGACAACTTTCTAATTGACACTCATTAGCTAGGACCCACAGAAAGTCAGATTTGTTTGTTTGAATGTGGTCATGCTCGCTCTGAGCCTACATTTATGTAGTCTCAGCCTCAGACGTCACGCCCACGGAACGTTGGCTAAACGTCTGATGCATATGGTACACTTAACTGGAAACACTTCAGGAATGTCGAAGTCGTCATCTGATTGGTTGAATTTTATCGGATTTCCGGGGGGCGTCAGTGTCGCGTTTATTTTCGGTCCGCCGGGAAACAAAGCGCAGATGTGTGATTGCGGAAGAAAAACTGTTGTGTTTATATGAGTGGCCTATGTGAGTGACAATGAGCATTTCTCAAGATCAGCTAAACGTAGTTGTATGTCCCCTCCAATCTATTATGGAAGATCAAGTGAAGTACTTAATTGCGAAGGGTATATCAGCTGCGTTTTGTGGACAAACATGAAACAGACGCTGACATCGCAGCTGGCCGATTCAGTATTCATAGGTCGCGCACACTGGATTATAAGGCACATAAGATACTGCAGAGTCAAACGTTTGACTGGGTTTGCGTTATGCATCCACTAGATGTGCTAAAGGCTAAAGGGAATGTAGCGAGTGCGCGGCGCCGGAGGTGAGGCGTTTATTTAGTAGGCGTGAGCGCACTGGGGCGGGGACGTAACTTACATTCGTGTGACAAAGCGGACATAAGATGGACATGAGCGAGTTTGTGGGTGAATTTAATAACACAGAGCGTTGTTAGCGCCTCCGGTGACTGCTGACTGACTTGTTGCACACCGGTCTGTTGTTGTGGGGACATTTCCACGCCCCGAAACATGACGCTGAACGAAACGAACTGTAATTGGTTGTTTGACATGTCGGTCTAACGGCCTTATGGGCGGGCCTTGACCAAAGAAAGCTGCTATGAATTCCAGACCTTCAGCCGTCAGTCTGAAGGTCTGGCTACGCGAGACTAACATTTATGTGTCTCTGCCTCTGCCTGTCTGGGTGTGTGTGTTTGTGTGTGTGTTTTTAGGGGGAGGGGGCTTAACCATTTCACTGCTGTGTGTCTGGCCTGCAGAAAAAGAAAATACATTTTTTAAGGCTGGTATGTTTTAAATAAGTTTTTATTTTATTTTTTTTATAAGTAAAGGCATAATATAACCAGATTAATTGTAGTGCATTGACAATAGTTTTATATAATTAGTTTATTAATTAAATTAACTTGGTCCATAAATCAAACACACTTGCATGTAATAATATGAAACTCGTTACACTTATAGATCACATCAGGCCAAACAACTTTCGTGCTCTAAGTTTCATGGCAGGTCAAATAGAAGTTGGGAATTATGGGTTGTTTGAATAAATCTCCTAAGAGAAATACATCAAATTACAATGCATGTGTTTACCAATCACCACAAAACTCGGTGTGCATGAAGTCAAGACATTGAGGATGCTCAATTCCGGACGGATTTTTGATATCTCGAACGGTTTGGCCGTAGCGAGGAAATTAATTTTATGACTAAAAAAGGACACATAAAATGTGTTAACTTTGCTCGTTTTACCTACAGTTACAAAACTTGCCACGTATATTTTTCTTGTCAAGCCGATCAACTTTCTAATTAACATTAAGAATCTCAGACCAAAAGAAAGTCAGATATTGTAGTTTGGATGTGTATCTTGTCTCTATCAGTGTCTGTGTGGGGAGGAGGGGGGGGGGTTGCTGGTGTCTGTGTTTATGTGTTTGTGTGTGTGTGTGTGTGTGTGTGTGGCTGACTGTAGATTTTTCCTGCAAGTCCTTGTCTTTTTGCATAACAATTTAGTATTTTTTTTAAATGACAAAATATTCATATAACCCTAATCTTTTAAATGTATAGTTTGCTTTAAATAAAAGTAAGATAAATTGGTAAACTACAAATTGGTAATTGAAGCTGAATGAATTTAAAATTCATGTGCTATATTTCAATATATTTGCTTTCCTTAATATTGTAAAACACTGACCTCATTTAGGTGTGTGTGTGTGTGTGTGTGTGTGTGTGTGTTTGTATGTATATATATTTTGCAAAGCCCTCACTGATGCAAGCTCTTCAGCACACTTCTCTTCGACAGTCAAAGCAGGGGTTAAGTTTTTGCACATCATGCAGAATAACCCTCTTTATATACACTCACCGGCCACTTTATTAGGTACCCCATGCTAGTAACGGGTTGGACCCCCTTTTGCCTTCAGAACTGCCTCAATTCTTCGTGGCATAGATTCAACAAGGTGCTGGAAGCATTCCTCAGGGAGTTTGGTCCATATTGACATGATGGCATCACACAGTTGCAGCAGATTTGTCGGCTGCACATCCATGATGCGAATCTCCCGTTCCACCACATCCCAAAGATGCTCTATTGGATTGAGATCTGGTGAGTGTGGAGGCCATTTGAGTACAGCGAACTCATTGTCATGTTCAAGAAAACAGTCTGAGATGATTCCAGCTTTATGACATGGCGCATTATCCTGCTGAAAGTAGCCATCAGAAGTTGGGTACATTGTGGTCATAAAGGGATGGACAGCAACAATACTCAGGTGGGCTGTGGCGTTGCAACGATGCTCAATTGGTACCAAGGCGCCCAAAGAGTGCCAAGAAAATATTCCCCACACCATGACACCACCACCACCAGCCTGAACCGTTGATACAAGGCAGGATGGATCCATGCTTTCATGTTGTAGACGCCAAATTCTGACCCTACCATCCGAATGTCGCAGCAGAAATCGAGACTCATCAGACCAGGCAACGTTTTTCCAATCTTCTATTGTCGAATTTCGATGAGCTTGTGCAAATTGTAGCCTCAGTTTCCTGTTCTTAGCTGAAAGGAGTGGCACCCGGTGTGGTCTTCTGCTGCTGTAGCCCATCTGCCTCAAAGTTCGACGTACTGTGCGTTCAGAGATGCTCTTCTGCCCACCTTGGTTGTAACGGGTGGTTATTTGAGTCACTGTTGCCCTTCTATCAGCTCGAACCAGTCTGGCCATTCTCCTCTGACCTCTGGCATCAACAAGGCATTTCCGCCCACAGAACTGCCGCTCACTGGATGTTTTTTCTTTTTCGGACCATTCTCTGTAAACCCTAGAGATGGTTGTGCGTGAAAATCCCAGTAGATTAGCAGTTTCTGAAATACTCAGACCAGCCCTTCTGGCACCAACAATCATGCCACGTTCAAAGTCACTCAAATCACCTTTCTTCCCCATACTGATGCTCGGTTTGAACTGCAGGAGATTGTCTTGACCATGTCTACATGCCTAAATGCACTGAGTTGCCGCCATGTGATTGGCTGCTTAGAAATTAAGTGTTAACGAGCAGTTGGACGGTGTACCTAATAAAGTGGCCGGTGAGTGTATATATATATATATATATATATATATATATATTCTTAAAAAAGCGGGGGTTAATTTTTTGCACGTCGTGCAGAATAACACTCAAGGCACCATATATATACTTAAATATAGCTGCGAGCAGCGATGAAGGGCCAAAGCTGGCGCTACCGCCATCCCGGTGCCTTTAGGTAGATAAAGGCCCCGGGGTTGCGGTGCCACCGGCTTGGGCCCGCAATCGCTACTCGCAGCTATATTTTATTCTTACTATTATTTTACTACCTTTTTGGCACTTTTGGAGCCCTTAACATGCTCAAAAACTCTTGAAACTTTGCACACGGGTCAGAACCCGCGGCCATCAGAGCCGGGCTGAAGCTGGTACCCGGGCGTGGCAGGGGGGCTCGTCAGCGCCCCCCTGGAACGGGGTCCGAACACTCAGTCCATAACACGCTTGCATGTAATAATATGAAACTCGGTACACATGAAGATCTCATCGTTTTATCTATACCTCGCACTCTTACTTTTTACCCCAGCCCAACAGGAAGTCGGCTATTGAGGTTTGTTTGTAAAACGCTCGCAATGGAATTTGAAATACTCCTCCTAGAGAATTCAAACACATGGCACGAAACTCGGTCAGCATGAAGTCAAGACATTGAGGATGAAAGCTTGTGTGGGGATTTTTGATATCTCGAGCGGTTTGGCCGTGGCGATGAAACGAAATTATGGCGAGAAACGTGAAACAGGAAGTGTGTTATAACTTCAGCATACATTAACTGATCTTGATGAAACTTCAGCAGTGTGTTCGCTGTAAGAGGACGATCATATGGATGTGACTATTGTGAGTCAAATTTATAGCGCCACCAACTGGCAGCAGGAAGTGTGTCACTTTCAAAATGCTTTGAAATCACCTTCTTATTTTTACCCGATTTGCTTCAAACTTCATCCGTATAATGTAAATACACGGCAGATGAAGACCTGTAAATGGATTCTTGATATCTTTAATACTGTTGCCGTGGCAACGCTTAAAATTTTGAAATTATTTTAGCCAGTAGACATGTGCAAAGTTTCAGAAACGGGCATGGTGCAGGGACTAAATAGCGCCACCTTTTGACAAAAGTGGGGTTGTTAGTTTTATCTACAGTTACAAAAATCGGTATATATATTGTACTCCTCAAGCCGGACAACTTTCTAATACATAGTCATTAGCTCGGACCAAGAGGAAGTCAGATAATTTGGTTTGAATATGGTGAGCCTCTCTCTGAGCCTACGTCCCTGTATGGCAAGCCCTTTTAAACATTTAAAAGCTAAGTTTGCCTATCCGGAATTAACTTTGTAGATATCAACAACGTCTTTCTGTCTAGTCGTAATTACATTTTGGATAGTTTGTATTATCATTTAAGATATCTGTAACATAATTGTGACTAGTCAAAATAGCCGTTTTAACATTTAATCATGAAAGGACCAAAGCCTTCGGCACCGCCACCCCGGTGCCTTTAGGTAACTAAAGGAACCGGGGTTGCGGTGCCACCGGCTTGGGCCCGCCATCGCTGCTCGCAGCTATATTTTTTAATTGCTTTTCTGTTGTTTTTATTTGTTGTTGTTTTTTTGTCTCAGACCTGACGGATGGATCCTCCACTCTAAAGCAAATGGTGTTTGGAGTGGTGACAGCCATTGATCTCCTCAACTTTGTGACTGCTCGAGAGAAAAGAGAGAGATCTATGTCTGAATCAACAGATGAATACTGAAGGCATTTGAGCCCTTCTTGCATCAATCTGAAAGAATCATACTTTAAAGCTATAGATGTCATATGGCTATTACATCTAAACTTGGGCATTAGGGTTGGGTGGCACTGCTTTTTACAATTATATTTCTTGTTTTTATAGCCAAAACCTGATGCCTGTAAACAAATTTACAGGCATCAGAACAGTGTATAAAATAAATATTTTTTGCCAATGGTTGGTAAATGAACTAAATTTAATAGCCATAAATAGTTTGTACTGACCATGACTGTGTATGTTGCATTGTTGTTATTCAATTCATTTGTTTAAATTACATGACAATGTTTTGCTTTGTTTTCCTTGCTGACAAAAAGTCATTTGCTGCGTCCGAAATCACGTACTTCCAGTCAAGTCAAGTCAAGTCACATTTATTTATATAGCGCTTTTCACAATACAGATTGTATCAAAGCAGCTTCACAGTGATAACATGAAAGTAGCACAACACAGATCAACAACATTGCTAAACACTAAATAACCCCAACTGAGCAAGCTCAAAGCAAGCCAAAAGCAAGGCGACAGTGGCAAGGAACCAAACTCCATCAGATTGGATGGAGAAAAAACCTTGGGAGAACCCAGGCTCAGTCGGGGGCCAGTTCTCCTCTGGCTTACATTCATATTGTTTAAATATAAATATTAAATATAAATATTGTTTATGAATCAAACGGCGCCATAACATATCGCAGGCGTTGAGTCGTCTCATCACAGGCGTTGAGTCGTCTCATCACAGGCGTTGGGGCATCCGAAATCCCCGTGAGAGGCTGGACACAAAACTGGACCTGACGAACGCCATTTTTCTCGGGACAAGCGTCCCGAGATAACAGCAGAAAGGCAGATGGGAAATAATTAGCATAGCTGATGTTCATAATGATTTCCGTTATAACTCACAAACTCTCCGTAACCCGAACTCTCCGCAACCCAACCATACGCGCCGACCCGTTTGTCTATATAGTATGCGAAAAACAGTATGCGAGCAGAGTAGTATGTCCGAATTCAAATGCTGCTTCCCAATTCGCATACTATCCATCCTAAATGGTATTCGAAAATGGAATTAGTACGTCCCAAATCGTAGTATGTTGAAATGAGTTTCAAATATACCCGGATGGTCTACTATATCCGGTCAGAATCCGAAGTGTAGATCAATGCACACTCTAACGGCTGATATTGCCCACAACCCATCGCGCGTTGGACGAGGATTCCGTTTAGAACTACAAACACCAGTAAAAGTGTTAAAACTACAACACGAGTAAAAGTGTTAAAAAACTACAGACTTGGAGGAAGCGCGAGTCCCGCGGTTATGTTGAGAGGTTTAGATCAAGAGGTTTGAGTGATTAATTATCAGTATCTAACCTGACGAAAATGAATTATTCAACGTTGTCCACTTTATATTGCATCTGCGGCATTGTGAACTTTTTAAAGGTATGTTTAGCCATTACTTTTTAAATGCATCATTATATTCAAATTGCAAACACAAGTATTTGTTGCCTACATAGCAAACTACTGTTAACAAGTGTACCTCACCTCAACTTTCAACAATAAAGCCACACCAGGCAAGAATGCTGTTTTTGTCAATTAGCGACCCCTACAGTAACTGTGGAGTACTTGTTTTTAATGTTACTGTCGTAAATACCTCTCACGGAGGGCATGACGTGTTGCATAGTATACAATAGTACATTGTGTTTAATTTGTCATTTAATGAGATATCCCCATGAACTTTAATGGTCCAGAGGAAGAACTTTTGCCATGTGTGTCACAGGTTCTGGGTTCTAATCCTTACTAATAGTATAGTTTATTTTCCTCATCAACACCGATTGTTTATTAGTGGCTGTATTTCAAGCAGGGACATGTTTTTTGTGCATTGGGTTTTGTGATTTCACCGTAATGAGTCTCTCAGTCCCCGCAACGGATTGAGCAATGAGCGCGCGTCCGTTTGAATATCACAACAGAACACTGAATCCACTGAAACTGATCGCAGCGGCAACGAGCACTTTGGTCACTTTATTTCAAAAACAACACATTTCAGATCTCCTCTTATTTAACAAACGAAATAAATGAATCTACTAGAGTTACCTGGAGATGTTTAATTTGTTTGTATTGGTACATCCGTGGGTAACACTTTATAATAACTGCACGCTATTAATCATTGAGCATGAGTAAACAGTTAATTCATAATTTATAAAACATTAATAGACATTAATGAGGAGTTCATAAATACAGCTATAAGTGCTTTTGTCTTGATTTATAAGCATATCTATAATGTGTTTAATAATTGTATTTTCATACTTTGTTAATGATCATTTAATAATTTCTAAATGAAGTATAGACCATTTCAAAAGATGTAAACAACACTGGTCCAGAAGCACTTCCTGTTTCAGTTTTTTAACACTACAAT